>VKOC01000001.1:56894483-56940821 GCA_009364415.1 Spea multiplicata | reverse complement strand
TTTATTGTAGTAAAACATAGACTGATATAGCCAAAGAACTTCATTAACATAAATTAACAGATACATGCATACAGCCCAACCTTTAATCCCCAATCAGCAATCCTATTGATGGGATTAATTAAACAATGGAGTTCCTGCCTGTTTGGCAGCCAGGCTGGAGCCATCTCCGACTACCTTGGGGCCTTGTATGACAGGTCATTCTGTCACAGGAGGCCAGGGCATGTTTTTGTAATGGGCTTAATTAGTTATTTTGTATGAGGAAAGTGCAAGCAGTCAAACCTACCCTAGTGTATATCGATGTATGACACAAACAAAAGTTCAAAAAGACCACATTCAGCTGATTATCACAACAAGTAACTCTCTGGGTTTGACCCGGAGTCTTCAGGAGCAGCCTTTGGTCTCTGTCCACGGAGGGGACATTGAATAGAAATGTGTGAAAAGAACACATTTTCTGTAGTGTGGATTGTATTACACTCACACACACACACACACTGTGTTCCAGGAAAAATACAACTAGTTTAAAGTAAATAAAAATAAACATAGAAAAGTATTACCATTCTGTAGATATTCTGTGATAACGTAGTTGTATTTCCATATGGTTTTGTGGGATTATTCTGGATTTTTGCTAATTTGGCATTAAACTGGAAACAAGATAAAAACATTCTATTAGTATACAGTGAGAAATTATATAAATTAGAGTCTTTCTCCTTCATCCACGAATGGGCATTTTAGATCAGTGGTGGTCCTAAACTGCTGCTTTCACAGTAATGTCGCCCCTGGGTATCTATGATAGTATCTTGCCATACACCAATTTTATACATATAATATTGTTTACTCAGATCAGCCTGTTAGTCGTTACCTCTATTTGCTGTTTTATTATTTCACTCTGTTTTTCTTTTTCTTTGTTTCTCAGCTGTCTTCTCAACTCCTCTATTTCTTCATCTTTCTTAGACAGTAAACTATTTGTTTCCCGTTCTTTAAGAAGACCTGCAGATTAGAAAGGTTAAAAAACATCTTATTATTCATAGTCACTGGATTCTGTACTTTACACATGTAAATTAACTGATCAGAAGTAGTCTCTAACCTGAAAAGATTCCAACCTACAGTATCTCACAAAAGTGAGTACACCCTCACATTTTTGTAAATATTGTATTATATCTTTTCATGTGACAACACTGAAGAAATGACTGTATAACAGTGTAAATTTACTGTCCCCTCAAAATAACACACAGCCATTAATGTCTAAACCTTGGCAACAAAAGTGAGTACACCCCTAAGTGCAAATGTCCAAATTGCGCCCAAAGTGTCAATATTTTGTGTGGCCACCATTATTTTCCATCACCACCTTAACCCTCTTGGGCATGGAGTTCACCAGAGCTTCACAGAGTCTTGACATGCTTGGCCAGTCCTTCACCTTTACCCTCAGTTTCTTTAACAAGGCACACTGGACGTTAAGGGGTTAAGAAAAGTAAAATAAACATGATATAATAAACACACAAAAAACTTTTCCACCTAGAGGCAAGGACAAGTATCCAAGCTTGGATTTAAAGATTATGTAGTTCCCTTGGTGTTTAGTTGCGGGTTTTGTAGCTATGGAGTCCAGGTTTTATAGAGTGATTGGGGGTATCATGGACCGTCTTAGTAACGTTTGTTAATTTCATAATCATATGTTATAGTAACCATAGCGATAGAGGTTTTGACCACAAGGCAGCAGTTGCTCTTCTCGACCCCCTGGCACTTTATTTTTGTAGTGAGTAACATCTGAAAGGGATCAGAAAGCATCATGGGTGATCTCTTTCCTGTAACCTGCTCACACGGGGCTCTAATCTGCTCCCAAAGCCCTTTGGTGCCCCCTCATTAGAGGGAGCGAGTTAGGTCAGAACATGCAGCTTGAGCCTAAACATAACTTCATTTAGCAAAACATATCTGAAGGTATGAGGCGAACTGATGGGAAAGATTGCGGGAAAGGGCATATGGTAACATTAGCATACATATACCATATCAAAGAATGCCAAGCTTGGGTTAGAGAAGAAAGCCCCATGTCCTGGGGAAAGGTTCTGTTCTAGAACAGCAGCAGGGGGGAGATGGAAGGGAGAGAATGAGTGTGTAAATGTATCCCAAATATGTAAGCATTTGAGTATTGATGAGCATCATTTTTGAGACCAGACTGTACATAGTAGGAAGGGTCATCCAAGGCTATCCAATTTACTTCCAAGTTACTCTTAGGAAACATTTAACAGTTTATTGGATCCTTGAACATTCAGAATATTTAATGAAAAAAATGCTAGAGATAAGAAGTCTATTCATCCAAAGGTGAGAAACGTTCTGTCGGTGAATCCAATGAACGTCAACATTATTGAAATATGAGGTTTCGGATACTTTCTTTGTCAGCCAGCCCCTCTGGCAGTGTGGTTTTAGTTGCATAGTAGTATGCAAATGCAGTTTCACATTAGAAAAATTCATGCTTTTTAGATTTGCATCTATATTGACTGTCAGATCAAATTTACATAATTGATAAGATTGTTACGCCATCGGTTCACTATATGGGGTAACATTTTGTGGACTTGATATGAATCATTTAATATCAAATGTGGATTAGTGGTTGGTTTGGAACCGGAATGTTGGGATTTCCTTTGCTAACCCTGTAACTATTCTGTCACACGACTAGTTTCAAGATACATCTTCCACGCGTAGATCCTCCAAGCAGAGTTATTTGATCTGATACTGAAAATTTTCCAAATCTTTTGTTACACTTCAGTTTAATTCCCCGTTTTCTTGCTATTTTATGCTATTTATATCCTACTGAACCATGGCTAATGTACACCTACATGACCACCGCTGTTTACATTATTTATGTTTTTCTTCAACCCTGACTGCCTTGTATGGGTGGCAGCCATGCTGCCTCTTGCTGAGAGAAGAGTCTGTTGGAATTGTACCATGTATCTAACCTCGCAAATAAGTGAATCCTGTTCCCTGTCGAGTCCTTAGCTTTTCGGTATTTGGAATCTGACACAATGGGGCTTACGTATAAATAACACTTAAGGGCCAAAGTTTAAAAATATTTCTTATCAGAGATAAATAGTGATTAGCAGACCTGAACATCATCAAAATCAGTACTTAAGAGGGAAAAAACTTTGTGTTTTTAGTGTGTTGTTAGGTGCCAAATTGTATTTACAGTTTTGCAAAATGTTTGAAAAATGCAGAAATAGAATTCTCGTCTTCTTTGTACCTACGTAGGGATCAGACCCACCTTAAACCAGTGCCCTAAGTGAATAATAAACTGGAGGGTTGCATTAAAACTATAGCTGCCCCATATTCGACTCAGGTCCTAAGGTATAGAAAAACTACTTAAACCCACCAGTTTTTAAGACATGTAGGAGATGTTTGACATGTATTAAATCAGATGACGCAACTTCAACCCTAACATGTCTAGTATCACCCAAAAACTGTAAATTTCACAATACATAAACGCTTAAGAAATAAAATCCAAATAGTTAACCCTTGCATGTCCACTAATGAGTGAAGGTTAAACATTTACACTGCAGGTCACCCTCTAATCAGTGTAATTTGTTGTATTGCCATCTACTGGAGACAAGCTGCACTGCATTAAAAAGTACTTCCTGTATGCATGTCTGGAAATAATCTTATGGCATTAATGTTTTCACAATATGTTAACTAAATTTAATCCTGCAAATTCTATGTATGATAGATTTGTATATTTTTGTAGCTTTGATCACTCGGCATATATAGTGTATAAGATCACAAACCAGTCATATTTTATGTTTAGGGGGAAAAAAAAGAAACATACATTTATTATTTCAGTCAAAGACAATTGGTGAACTGGTATTTTCATTTAATTGTGTTTCAGAACTTTACAGTTTCAAATCTCAATTCAATCTTAAACTGATTAAAAAAGAATAAACATTTTGTTTCAGAGTTACAAGTTTTAGTTTATTTTTTTTTCTCCTCAACTCAGTGTGAAGCTGTTCTTTAGAACAGAACGTTTGAATAAACCCTTCTACAGAACATCAGGACAAAGGGGTTTATTTACAACGAGAGACCTGCCAGGAGACTTGTGTTTGAGCAGAAATGTGTTATTGAGATGCAGGGGGTCCCTGGCACATAAGGCCAGCATTCACCTGATGACATGATCACCTGATGACATGGTGCGGCTAATGGATGGATATACCCGGCTGCACATTACAATATAATGCCCATGCAGCATACGGCCGGGTATATCTGCATGCTTTTCAGTATGGGACTCTTCAGGTGTATTATAGGCTTCTGCAATGTGGGTAGAGGCTTTCTGATGCTGGCATTAATGGCACACATTTTTGTGCAACCAAAAATTAATGTTGGAATTATATATTACCAGGCAGTTGCAAGGTGTTATGATATCACTGGCTTACCTATGTGCAATACTGACACCTATTACCGAATAATATAAATATAACTGCACAGAACTGAGCTCTGACTTCACACATGTGGAATGACAAAGAGACATTCGGATCCACAATAGGAGATATATATATATTATATTATATATATATATATATATAGAGAGAGAGGAGGCCCCAACGCAACTTGCATCAGCCCCAACATTTTGTGTTATGCCCTCTGTGTGATATCTTCATTTCAGTTTTTCTCCGTTCATCATGCGCTATACACACTAGAAAAAATATACTATGTGTGGCAAGTAAGAAACTATAAATAAAAAGATAAATGTATCTATTTTCAGATTCTTAGCCAAGGCCAGATCAAGGAGCTTGGGGCCCTCTATTTAATAAAACACAATGAGTGTCAAATTAAACCAAAGAAAAACAGTTTATTGCAGATTCAGCTACATTCCTTCATTATGTGACTCTGTTCATTGGCATTTAATTGTGCTTAACACCTCCATTTGTAACGTATGCATACCTATTTATCCCCGAACACAGAATGTGTTTATCTCACTTTTGTAAAAAAATAAATAAAAAAAATACTACTTTTCACATCCAGATAGATACGTCAAATAAAACTAGCAGGCCATAGATTCAGAATTTAACATCTGTATTTATTTATGTCTCCACTGGATGAGGATGAGAATGCGGAACGGCATCCTCGAGGTTTGCCAAAATCCCATTATTGGAATCACACCATTTGGACTCCGCCAGCAGATCACATCGCAGCGTTTCGTTGCTTTGCTGTGTGCAGCAGCCTATAATTAATTTTCGCTGCAGAAATGCCAAGTTTTATGAAACTCACATTTTTCGTTCATGTCGCGCTCCATCTTCTGCGTTTGTTTTTTGTAGTCTTCCTCCTTGGTTTTCAATTCAGCCATGATAAAGTCAATGTTTTTCTTATGGTTCTAAAAGAAAAAAGAAAAATATAATGAAAGAATAATGCTGAAGCGCTGTGTAAACCCGACAAGGGGGCCCTGGGGCTATGGATTGCCTAAATACATACAGCCAATTTTAGTCACCCTTTGTAAACTGGGTTCTTAATGTTATAGATTGAGAGCTCTTTGGTATGGACTACAGGTAGTAAAACAGAGGCTGCAACCTGTTCTAGGTTTGCCTGCAGGAATCAGTAAAGGTCAGCAGAGAATAATGTTTAAAGGGACCGTCTGGGGTCCGACCACCTTTAGGGGTCTCCAGGAACCTATTTCAGAGCGACGTACCTAATTTTACATTGAATGCACATTATTAGCAGCGGCAAAAAAAGTTGTAGGAGCAAAAATTATATGTGATCATTTCAAAAGCATTAAAGCTAAGAGACACATTGTGGTAAAAGGTTCTTCTGTTTCCTCGCTTTTTACTTAAATCATTTCAGCGCTCTATTCTAAAGTGTCTCCTACTTTTTTCTTTCAAAACATTTTATTTAAGCTCATAAACAATATATTTCTTTTTTTTTTAAAGTGCCTTTTCCCTATCGAAGGTTGGAGTGACTCAAAAAATAGGAGAAATGAAGAAAGCTGCAGAGTTGGTCTGCTTTTTTTTTATTCATGGACTTGATGAAAGCCTTGCAGAAATAGGCTCTGCAATTTTGACTTCTCAGAGATTGTAAGAGGCTATTTACAGGAATAATAATAATAATAATAATAGATAACATTAAGCTTAAATAATATATCTCACTCCATGAAGAGGAAGCCGTAGTTTTATTATTCAGATACTTTACAGTTACAGCAAAAATGATGATCGGAGGTGTAATTTTACTCATATTAAAGGAGCTGTCACCAATATGACTTCACTGATGCACATGACATAGAATAGTCCTCTAATCATTACACCAGCTAGTTAGTGGTTTGTCAGTTGAATGCATGTAGAAATAGTAAAGTCTATATGCTAGCTAAGAAAGGTCTGGTGCCGTTGATCTATATATATGTATTTCCTATAAATTTTGATTATGCTGCAGCTCTACCAGGGTCATATTCCCGTATTAATAGCCGCTCAGTGTTAATGGCTGCCAAGGCTATACTATATCCAACTTTCCCAGAAATAGTTATTGAATCATGGAACAGTTTACATCATTTTGTGGGGAACTCTTAATTTTCCACATTACACAAAATGAAGTACTGATTGGTTGCTGGTGTATCCTGTCCAGGTTGATGCTTATTGTACGCTTAGCTAGCATTTGTGTTTTATAAAATACATCATGGAGATTTATACAACTCCCTCCGCCATGTCTTCCCTAATTGTCTTGATAACTTTTATTATTGTCTATTTTAATACTCTGTAATATCTGGACAAAAGGAAATCCAGACAACTTTGAGGGCTCTTGGTACATAAAATGTGTTTGTTTTTGATAGTGCTTAACCTTGGAAACAGGAAAAGCCTTAGAAACAACAAAAATTTTGTTGTTATTACAATATGCAATTTAACTTTAATGGCACTTAATAATAATGAGCAGTGCTACCGCAGCGAGCATGTAAAGGTTAATAATCACGCAGTATTCAATGCTTGCTCCATATAGAGATGTTTTGTATAACCAGGTTGATTTTGTAAATGCGGAGTATAATTATCACTGCGTGTATACTCTGTAGCCGTGTTTGTGGAAACATAGACAGTCCAAGTTCCAGAAACACTGAATTTATGTTCCCAGTTTTTTTCTGGGTCTTGTCTACTTCGTTATGTTTTATTTTATAGCTAGTAAACCTTTGTTTAATGGCCTTTACCTTGGTCTCAACGTGGATTTAGCAGCTACATGACACAAACTTAAAGGAGCCCTAGCACAAATATATATCTATCAGGAAAAAAACACATATAAGTAGATATTGTAATGATAGCCAAAAGATTAATTTTACGAAGGTTAATCTAACTATACTTTTATCTCACCTGAGTCATTTCTTGTAGTTTCTCCTCCAAAATACTTATATTTTTTTTTAGGCTGGTGTTTTCCGCTAAACAAAAGTGTAAATATGGAATTTTAATTATAATGCATGGAATTCTCTCCCAATAAAGTATTTTTCTAGACTTAGATTCAAAACAACCCTGAACATGTTTCTTCAGGGGAAAAAAAACTACAGATTACCACTCATTTAATTAAACAAATAAAATGAAAATCTGAAAATGCCCAGTAGTCAATAAACAAAATAACATAACCAAATGAACAAATTACTTTTACTTTCAAGACCAAAAAAGACTAAGCATAGAAAACTGAAATCTCACTTCTCAAGTTACACTGTAATTCAACAGTTTCTTGCAATCTTTGTCTGACATTCTGTAAAGCGGACAAATCTGCAAAAACAAAATTTAGATATAAATCTTTAAAACACCCTACTTTCACATGAATGCTTATTTATAGACCACATGCACATTTGGAAGCTCAGACAAGTATTTTTATCCATATCGCTGCATTGGGTGAGATAGCAATGTCCACTCCCTTGGTTGGACCAGGAGCCTCCGGGTCAAGCTCTGCTTCTCTAGGTCTCCGGGTCAGATTCTTCTAAGTGGAGGAGCAGCATTTTGTCATGCCCACTCTCTGCCCATATTCTGCCTATTCCTCAACCCCTTCACCTGCTCCCTTCCCAGTTCCCTCCGGGGAGTTGTCTTGGGCTAACTCTCTTCCTACACTCAGTAAGCCCCGGCCCTTCACAAGGCCACTCTGCCAGAAAACTGAGAGCTCTGGGTAGCCTACTCTGGGATGTTCCTAGCTATGCTAAGGAGTCTAGGGTATAGTGGAACAATTGTTTATTAATTTTTTAAGACCCCAACAGAGGCATAACAATTGGTAAGGATAAGCAAGAATTCACATTTGACATTTTGTGGACCTTCATACCTTCTTTTAAGCACGTTTCTTTTGATTGGCTTAATTGCCAAAGCCTGTTAGATTTTTCCAGTTGTATTTCAAGAATTGTATTTTTTCCATTGAGTTTTGTAAATGTCTGTACAGAAATAAACACATTCTGATGTAATAAACATATTTAGGTATTCTAACAGGCAGATCAGACTAGCGATAGTTAAAATAATGAAACAATTTTGTTGTTTAGCAACAATATCTGGATGACTTTGACAGAGAACTCAGTTTCATTCGTTAAAATAACATAAATGTATCCAGCGATATACATGTGTATGCTGTTTCCTATTAATTGTTTGTTTGAAAGTATCAAATGCAGTCTAAAATTTAGAAATGCAATTGAGAGTCTATGAAAAGAACAACCTGGAAATGTACCTTTTCTATCTGTGTATAATCTTCTAGAAGCTTATCCACATTTACCAAAGAATTTTTCTTCATTGCCTCTTGTCTGTTCATTCGTCAAACTAAAATAACCTGGATTAGGCAAGTCTTCTTTAACTCCAAAAAAAGGAATAAAAACTGAAATACAAACACAAAGTGGGTTATCTATAAAAAGTGATTTTGGTGCAAGGTTTTAAAAGTTCCTCACAAGTTGGATGACATTGTTTGCTATGATATATATGACAGTAGGGCAAGCCACGGGAGGTAACATTAAATGGGTTGTGGAATAGGAGTGGTGACCCAGAGACCTGGGGATGCAGAGCCTCGCTCGGAGACTCTGGTTCAAACCCAGAGACTTCCCAGGTTCTTATATCATGTTAAAGGGGCAGTAATGTCCAGGGAGGTGCACAACGCCGAACTTTGAGGGTCGCAAAGAAGCCACAGTTTCTGGATAGCTCAGCTTGAGCACATGCAATGAAACTTGTATTAAACCACTTGTTATGAGGAGAGGATTAAGAGAATGCCTGGATTTTATGCAGGCAAATCGCAGGGATCGCAGTTGTCCGGCCCCGATGTACTCTGTAGGGTTTCTAGCATCCATTGCCCATACGTATGAATGGAGCTGTCTCTTCGAGGGCCACACTTTCTCTTTTGTTCTCTGTCACATGAAACATGTCGTGAAATGGTAAATATATCCCAGGATTGACTGTACAGAAATCTAGCTATGTTCTACAATACACACCTCACTGTACCATATAACTCTGTGCTATCCGACTGTGTTGTTCCTACTTACTATGTGCCCTCAGGCCTAGTTATAGCGGGTAGACTGCTGCAGACATCCTGTTGCACGATCCATATATTTATTCACTAAAACAGGAGTTTTCTAGAGAGTTACATTTCACCTGCCTGATTTCGCTCTGCATTATGAGGTGTCATCGCTGACAAATGTCTGTTTGCAAGAACAGGTGAGCAGGCCCTGAATAATGAATGCTTTAGTCCTGGGCAAGTGCCTGGAACCACACCAGTATCTGTGACAAGCCATTGTTACTTAGGCCTGGGCTGGCCTGGCCGTCTGGCCCCCTGGCAAATGCCCGCTGGCCAGCATCACCACATACTTGCCAGTTCGCTACGTGAGTGGAAAAAAGTAGCGTGTGGCCGCGCATATCCATACATCAGCCATAAAATGCCAGGGTCGCCTGGCCATTGCCAGTCCAGCCCAAAAAGCGTTGCTGTCTAGTGTCTACCCCTGCGTTAGTCTATGAGGGAAGCTCAACCCCACCAAACCCATTGAGTTCAGAAGGCTTAGAATCATTCACGGTGCTTTATTATATTTTGGTCAAATAAACTATGCTCAGATGGACGGGTTTTTGTTATTTTTAAGGAGAATTAATGAAGCCACTAAAACTCACATCCACCAATTTCAGCTGAGAGGGACTCAATAAACAGATTTTACTTCAATGGCGGGAACGCCACATTTTGGCCGGAACCACTCCATACTACTCATATCCCCAGCAGCATGTACCATGTATAAAGCAACATCATAGATTGACAAGCAATGTTACATATATGCTTTTATTTGCAGTATCTCACTTTATGTATCGGTGTTTTACAAAAACAAGAAAAAAAAACTCCCCCACGTCTCAGTGACACATGGTATAGCCCTTCATTATAGGAATCTGTTCAGACAGCTGATGCCCTCAGAACATTGACATTATTGCCTATGGTTTCATTGAACTTATACACGAGCAGGGCCTGATTTCTAGGTACAAAAAGGCCTACGTTGCCATGGTACCAGGACCCACGTACCTTTATTTGCTGCTTGTGTGGCAGAAAGTGTTCTTTAGCCACCGACTGGATACATGTAGCTGCATGCTGCACAAATAGCGTATGGTTCCGTGTATTCAGCATGCGTGTTTTCACACGTGTCCCAAAGTGCCAAGGTCAATTTTCACCCCAGTATGGGACCCATGTGACCTGCTTATGCCTACGATACCGAGCTGGGTTATTAAAAGTTGGATAAGTTGGGAAGTCATTGTCGGGATACTATTATTCCTAGCTGAACAAGAATTTTGTGGACAATTTTGTAAGACAATTTAAAATGACCCCTTCCCGGAAGATTGTTTTGCTTTATATAAATATTAGCTCCTGGAACTATTATTAAAAAGACATTTTCCCGTGCTTTGTTGGTACATATTTATACAGGTTACTGAATGGATAGAAATGTTGAGCGTATACGAACCCAGCAAGGCTTTGTGATAAAAAAAAGGCCTTGTTCTGATTTGCGATACTGAACGTGACTTTATCAGCCAAGATGAATGTTTATAATCAAAGAATTAAAACAAGCCTTTATAGTGAAAGGACCGGCACACCATGACCTAAAAAAACACAATTGCACCTTAGAGAACCCAATGTTCAGACTCAAAATGTAAAAACAACAACACACAATTGGTGTATTAAATAGATAATAAAAAAAAGTCATTATCACAGGGTGGCGATAAACTGATTACCATTCTGTATTATTATATTAACATTCTAACTGGAGACTAAACTTTGGGATAATGTCAAAGTCAGCGTTTGAATCACATTTTTCTCACATAATAACCGGATTGACAAAGTAAATATCCGCGTGAAGAACCCGAGACATGCTTTATGCCTCCTAAACCTTATAAACACCACTTGCCTTCAGGGACTTTGATTGAATGAGTTGTATGTGTGTGCTGTCTTCATAATTGGATTCAACTCAAACCATGGCTAAGAGCCATTTAATTGTGCGCTCTCCTGATTTCTTCTGCGAAGCAGAAAATCATTACCTCGCTGCCATGTCCCATACTTTATTTTTATACTACTGAAAATATAGCACATTAGTAAATTCCGTTAATTGGGGAAAAAAATAGTACAACATACGCTGATGACGAAGATACATGTCAAAAGCTTTAGATATGTGTCACTTTATGATTGTTACCGCTTGTCTTCCAAGAAAAAAAGACACTAAAACTTTGGCCTCTTTTGGACATTACCATTAAGCGCTAGAATCATAGTAATGTATCCATCTTAAAGAAACAGTAGAACCATTTTTTGTGGGCACCAAAAAAAGTAACATGTTATGATAACATTCTATGATCTCCCCCAGTGCAGTGACTATTAGCCCATCACCTGTGGCCGCTTTGTGTAGTGCAGAGAGGTGTACGTCTGTGCCCCGCCCCCGCCCCTGCCCCTGCTTTGTCTCCTCCCAGCTATGCAGCCACGATCACTCACTGTCTCATTTTACTTTATGTGACCCCCGACAATTGACGCCAACCATGGCATACCAAAACCACATGGTTTCTTCAGAAGTGCTGCTGCACGGCTGGATGCTACTTCCGAAAATCCAAAGACTTTACTCACTATAAATTCATGCTTCGCACCTACAACTTTGCCCTCCCTCTCTCGACAAACAGCTCTACTTCTCTACTCTCATATCCTCCCTATCTTCTAACCCACAATGCCTTTTTTCTAAGTTCAACTCCCTTCTCTGTCCCTCCATACCCACACCAAAAACCTCTCTCACTGCCCAAGATCTTGCTACCTACTTCAAGGTCGAAACTATTAGACAAGACCTCTCTTCTTTACAACCCCCCTCCTACACCACCCACCCCCACTCTATCCACTCGTCCCATACTAAATGCATTTTCCCTTACAACTGAAGAAGAGAGAGTCACTCTTCTTTCTTCCTCTCACCCAACAACCTGCCCCCTTGACCCCATCCCATCACACCTCGCAAAGTCTCTATGTCCATCCCGTGGTCCATCACTTACTCACCTATTTAATCTTTCTCTGTCATCTGGAACTGTACCAACAGTCTTCAAGCATGCTCTAATCGCACCCATTCTAAAAAATCCTTCCTCAGATCCCATCTGTCTGACTAACTACCGCCCTATCTCTCTGCTTCCTTTAAGTTGCTTTAACGGATTGTATATAATCGCTTTACTAACTTCCTCTCCTCTAATTCCCTCCTTGACCTCTACAGTCTGGTTTCAAACCCCTTCACTCCACTGAAACAGCTTTAGCACAAGTCTCCAATGGCTTGCTCGCCGCCAAAGCAAAAGGTCACTTCTCCATTCCAATACTATTGGATCTCTCTGCTGCTTTTGATACTGTTGATCACCACCTTCTTCTTGACTCACTTGCTTTTACAGGCATTCAAGATACAGCTCTCTCCTGGATCTCCTCATATCTGTCTAACCGTTCCTTCTCTGTCAGCTTCTCTGGCAAGACATCATCGCCCCTTCCACTTTCGGTTGGCGTCCCCCAAGGTTCAGTCCTTGGCCCTCTGCTGTTCTCTCTTTATACTTCATCTCTTGGCAAACTAATCAACTCATTTGGCCTCCAGTATCATCTATATGCAGATGATACCCAAATCTACCTGTCTTCTCCTGATCTCTCTCCATCTCCCATGTTCCATATTACCAATTGCTGGTGTGCTATTTCTTCATGGACGTCACAACACCACCTTAAACTTTCTAAAACTGAACTCATTATCTTCCCTCCTTCTATCTCTTCCCCCTCTACCTGAATTCTCTATCACCATTAACAACACAACCATCTCTCCTACTAACCAGGCCTGATGCCTTGGGGTCATGCTTGACTCTCCTTCATCTATCACATTCAGTCCCTCGCCAGATCCTGCCGCCTGGTAGAAAACATCTTTCGCATTCGCCCATTCCTCTCCCAAGAATCCACAAAAACTCTGGTTCATTCACTTATTATTTCCCGTCTTAACTATTGCTACACTCTTCTGGTTGGCATTCCACTGTCTTGGTTCTCTCCTCTGCAGTCTGTCCTAAATGCCGCTGCTAGGCTTATCTTCCTTGCACATCTATCTATCGCTCCTCTTCCGCTTCCCCATTCTGTGAAACCCTCCACTGGCTCCCTATTACCTTAAACTTAAAATCCTGGTACTGATATATATGGCCATCTATAACACTGCTCCTCCAAACATTTCTTCCCTCATAAGCAAATACTCTCCTACTCGATCCTTACGGCCTTCCCATTGGCTAAGGCTTTCCTCCTCACTTATCACCTCTTACTTTTCCCGTCTACAAGATTTTACTCGGGCTGCCCCCATATCTCTGGAATCTACTTCCACCGAACCTTCAGCTTTCACCCTCCCTCAAAACATTTTAGAAACATCTCAAAACTAACTTCAGAGAAGCCGCACCATCTTAGCTGCTAGAACTTCCTTGTCATTGATACAACCACCACACTACCTCTCACCCTTTCTCTGTGCCTTATGTTTGGCACCCAATTCCCTCAAGATTGTAAGCGTGCTGCCTCTACCGAATGTATCGGTTTGTCTTAGTCTGTCAATTCTCGTCTTGTCATACCCCTTGAACATATGTTTTATATTAAACATGTTGGTGCTATATAAATGAAAGATAATAATAACAACATGTTGGCATTATAAAAATGTATCCTTTACCCACCAGTGGTAAAAAACATAAAGAAGTGCAATGGTTCAGTATAATGGGTGTATACTCCAATGGGTGTATTACCCCAATCAAACTATATGCTCCCTCACTAATGCACCACAGTGATGAACGCCTAGATGAGCCTGGCGGGGATTTGAAATCAAGCCCTTTCTTCAATGTGTCCTCATCATAAAGGCCAGAGGATCAAATGTGCCCCCTCTCATGGGTACTCGCTAGTTCTGTGGGCATTTTAGAGCTACTGACCTTCTCTGTAATTCAAATTTTTGGAGAAAAAAAGAGCTGAAAATATTGGATGCTAAAAGCATGGTTTGGTGTATTATTGACCAAGAAAAAACGTAGTCATCTATTGTGTCTTGGATCAGCAGAGATGGGAACGGAGTGAACAAAATAAATACTGCCTTAAAATATTCCTGTGCCTTTCTTTATTTTAACTTTTTTTGTGATTTTTGTATTTATTATATTGAATAATACAAATATTTAATCACTGAATAAACTTGCATCTCTAATATATCTAAATGTATTACCACTTTTTTTTTTTTGTGGGTCCCCTGAACCTAGAACTGCCCCATGGGCAGAGGTTAATACACTGACATATTTTATTAATTATACCCAAATGTAAATCTTAAACTTGTTCAACATATCCAACATATATTGTTATTTTCATTTACAATACTAAGACATTCCGCCCAAGTGTCTTTAATCTGGACTGTCCTGATTATTGAGCATTGCCCCACCGTCTCACTTTTGCGGGCAATAGGGGTCATAGAGAGGATAAAATATTGGAAAATTACAAAATAATCATGAAACTGAATTTAGCTAATGGCAACCTGGATTTTACTGAGCAGATTTCACAATTTTATATTAAATTAGTAGAAATAATGTGGTCTTGTTATTATGCTGACTAATTGTATGATTCAATCAGTCGGACCTTTCTGGTGGTTTCTATGGGGAAAACTTGATGGTACAAGGAGGATTTGGGGAGTTCAGTGCACAAACACTGCACAGCGAATTAAGAATTAATTAAATCTATACAAAAAATTATCATAATTATCACTATATTCTCCCTAATGTACCTCTAGTAGATACAATCAAACTTTTTACATCTTTGCGTCTCTGCCCCAGACTCATTTCATTCACTTACTGCTACTCATATCCGGGCAGTAGGGGGCACTGTGGCTTTAGGCAACATACGGTTTGCCTCCCTTTGCAAAAGCAGGGCACATTCGCCAAAATAAATCTATTTTTGGTGAATTAACTGTTCCTGCACCAGAGGGTTCCGTAAATGTACCGTATTTGCTCGATTATAAGACAAGGGTTTTTCCAGAGCAAATGCTCTGAAAAATACCCCTCGTCTTATAATCAGACCTCAAATAGGTCTGACTATGAGACTAAGATCCAGATCCTGGATCCTCCTGTGTTATGCCCCCCCAACTTACCGGTGCTTCGGAGTCCCCGGTGCATAGTCCGGGCAACGTGTAGAGATCTACGCGTCCATCGCGCAGACCTTTCCCGGCTGTCAGAGATCAGAGTTCCCTCTATACGCCACTCTGCCTCCTGAAATGCCTTATACCTCCCTATATGCCACTCTGCCCCATAATATGCCTTTTAACCCCCTAAATGCCAGAGTGGCATAAAGGGGTATAAGGCAATTCTGAAGGCACAGTGGCATTTAGAGAGTTAAAATGCATATCATGGGGCACAGTGGCATTTAGAGAGTTAAAATGCATATCATGGGGCACAGTGGCATATAGGGGGTATAAGGCATTTCTGGGGCTGAGTGGCAAGCCTGGGGCAGATGTGCATTACTGGGGGGGCAGGTTGAAAAAAAGTAAAGAAAAACAAAATATTTTTCTCAATCATAGCTTTTATTAAAAAAATAGTTCACATAGTTTACATGAATTAACATTTACCGGTAAAACTTTTTTTACCGGTAGGGTCGACTTATAGTCAGGCATTTCTTTTTTTCATAAATTAATATTCAGATTTTGGGGGGTTGTCTTATAATCGTGCAAATACGGTATTTGCTACGTATAGTCCTTCAATTAAAGGCGTATAGAACTTTATTATTACATCGTTTGGTGTCATTCGCTCACAATTTTGAGTTATTGTTTATGCCAATGTAGGGAAACTACTTTTTCAGTATGTACTATGAAAACTGTAGACCCAGTGATACTTTTATAGATAACTGAATTTTATATTATATTGGCCACCATAACAGCAGCATATAGGAGCATACATAGATATATCGAGGCCCTCTTGTATTGGGGGTAATAATTAAACCTCAGCATATCTAAAAAACGTCCATCTGCTTTCCTCACCCCATCCTTAGAAAGGCTACCTGAGCCAATCTACAACAATCAGCAGCATAAAGAACAGGTTAATGGGGAGGAATAATTATTCAGATTCTGAGAAGAAGAAACCTAGATATATATATACATGTGGTGGTTTTCTGATACACAGCACAATTACATGTACTTAGCGGTTTGCACTGTAACATGGAGGATTTGGGAAAAGTGACTAATCCACTGTTAAGGTAAAGCAAGTTAACAATTTAAGTTGAAATCAGCAACGTGCAGCATTTACAATTTAGCGTTAAATTTGCCCAAACTTTGAGAGGGTTCAAATCTGTTAAATATTATCAGAAAATAGATCCTAGCAGCATCTTACATATTATTCCGATAAAAAAAAATAACACTAACCGATTTGCTCGTTAAACAGACTTCCATAAACCCTGTTAACAAATTCCCTGGAAATGTGTTCATTTAGTTGAACTGAGTCATAAAGGGCAAAGTGTCTTATTTACGGTGTAGCTCGTGGTATAAATAACTCAGAAAGCTTATTTTCAAATAATTCAAGTCATTCACACACTATACGGGTTTTCTACCAGGAACTGACCTTGTGTCACAATCATCTAATTATTTCTTTCTTTAACAGAATAAACAAAGCACAATAATCATCTGAAAAATAAACGCTCTCATTTTGTTTCATCATTTTAAGTAACAAGTCATTTCTTTTTTAATCATGTCTTTGTGAAAGAACGACATTTAACATAGGATAGGACAATATGCGTACTTATGTTAAACAAGACCTACGTTGTTTGTAGTTTTCACAGAAATAATAAGGGAAATGTTTAAAACAGAAGCTTGGATTTTCTAAATTTATGTTGCCCTTCTCACTATTTTTGCCTAATACATTTCTTGCAGATTCATTGTACTGGCGTTCACTAGAAACATTTTACTCTATGTAGAAATAATACTGATTATGATATGAGTAACATCTTCCATGATATTATTGTATTGATTGGTTGATACATTTAATATAACTTTGATTCTTTGATAATGTGACTTATTTACCCAATCTACCCCCCAAACACCGACCCATACCTCTTAGAAACATTGCTTGAATTGCCCCTTCCTTTCAGAAGATGCCACTAAAGCTCTTCTTCATGGTTACGGCATGACATTAGCAGGTGTCCCTCATACCCACCTTGCCCTCTTCCAATCCATAATGAATGCTGCTGCTAGACCCATCTTTCTGCTAACACCTCTGCCCTATGTCAGTGTCTTTACCGGCTGCCTGTATACTTCAGGGGGCAATTTAAAACCCCGACGGTTCCTCTAACTATATGTTGAATACACAATTTTAAAGATAAAGAGGCCATTCTTTGCTAGTACCGTACAAGCTCTACAATAGAAACAAAGAGGTCAACAAATTCTCACTTCCCAGAGTTATCATGCTAGAGACAAGAAGAGTCCTACCAGCCTTAAGTAAGTAGCTTTTAAAATGTTTCTGAAGGACTTGAGTAAATTTATGAAGAATGAAAAGATTTATGGATTAACTGAGATCTGCCTTTTGCTCTTTCGATTCTAACCAGATAAAAGGAGGAAATCATTTCCTTAATTCCACGCGGTATTGACATCAATAGCTATCGGGCTCCTCACCACCCGGAGATCTGATATCTTTTTATGTTTTCACTTGATTAACCTGGGTAAATTTGGTTTTATTTTGTTTCTTGTTTTCTCATTTTCTTTTCTTTATATACGACACACTCAAAAAAAAAACTAAGCTGGCTTTAATAGGATACTGCCAGAGATTATTCTGGACAGACAAGAGGGATGCCACCATATAATATGTCTTGTATGTTTTGACTATAACTTTCTATATTTGTGCTATGAATAGATATTTAATTTGGGAGTGTAAGTGTACTAGCACCATTAAATATCTATAATACAAATGTGTCCTAATGTTAGTAGCCCAAAATGTTTTACATTTTATGTCTGCTTCGGAAATGTAGAACATTCTTGTTTAAAGGTCCACTGTCTTTATGGTGCTACTAGTCTTCTGCTGCTAAACAAGCCCCATCTTGGTGCTGTTGGCGCTGAGAAGCTTTCTGCCATGATAATGTTTTTTCAGAATTTATTCTATTCATCTGGAAACGTTCACTGGAAGATGAACAACTTTATCCATGTATATTATAAATGCAATGTCATGTATAATCCCTCACACTTTTGATGACTTCAGATGGTTGGTCAGGTTCATCTTAGGGGGTTCCTTGTGATGTAACATTTAAAAGACATTGCTGTGTTTCTATGGGGGATGCACCCAGTGTCATTATGCGTGAGACATTTCTTAAGCAGCAACCAGTGACCCATAGACTACTACATAAACGTCCAAGTTGAAGTTACAAACGCTACATTCAAAGTATAGTAGTTTTTATGACCATTACCGGACAGGAACCTTCAATGTTAGGTACCCATTGGTGCACCTTTTATGCCTATTTATTTGATTAATCAGCTATTCTTCCCCTACATTCTAAGAGGGGCATTGTGAATGCCCCGGTTTACATATATTTAAAAAATATACACATACATATATAAGTACACTAACCTGTCAATGAAACAATAAGTACATTTTTGTGGATTGTAAGTTTACATTAACTCAGTATGGAATCCATATGGAATCTTGTGGCCCATACATTACTATGGGACTTGTTTTACATTTTTAGGTCTGTTTGCTCATGGTTTTTTGCTGTGAGTGGCTATATATCATTAAGTGGCATTAGCTGGGTCTGGACATTAAATATTAAATGCAACAATATGCATTTTTCATAAATGCATAAGACAAAAAGCCTGAAATGTAACATCCTAGCTCTGGTCCATCAGATCAGTTATCTATAAAGACATATGAGGTTTGATGGAACGGGTCGGATGATGTAACAGTCATAACACGTAACCACAGATGCCAGTTACATGACAAACACTCTAGATGCCATCCTAGACATTATTATTAGGGCAAAGACAGCATATAATGGTAGTAGTCAATCTGCAGAAGTGAGCAGAACAGGAGTTGGATATTAAACTAGGGACACGAACAATGCCATAATAATAACAATGATTTAGCGACTTGGTGGTGTGTTTTATGCCTGAATATTTAGGGTTACGTAGAAGAGGTGTTCAATTAAAAAGCTAAAAATAAATTTAGATATTTGGTTACAGGAAAAATAGTTTTATTTTTTTCGCATTAAATATACAGGTTAGGAAGTACAGTTTACTTATTGTTTGTATCTGCACTCGGCCACTAAGGCCCTTCCTTGTTGCAGTTTTCCTTTAGAATAAATCTCAGTACACAATACCAGTCCAAGAAAATAAATTTATTTAAGTCTGAAAGGAAAAAAAAACACAGACATAATTGTAGTGAACATTAAATATCAATTGAAAGACACAAGGAAGGAGATGACCTATCATTTGATGAACTGAGCGAGATATCTAGTAAGAGAAAGCTGTCTGCTCCATTGTCTTACCTTAAAACATATGTTTGCTGAATAACATACAGATGAATCTCATTGACAATATCAGTTCATCTCCTCCGTAGTAATGGCTTATATAACCAGAAAAGTACCAAACTGACATTCTGAAACTGACTGAGGTATTTATCTATTTTTGGCTATAAAACGTTATTAGATAATAGCATAAAATACTTTGTTTTATAAAATTTATAGAGGAGGGTCTGTTCAAAAGAAATGATCCAAAAGCCATTCTTTGCATTTTTTAACGCTCTAGAAATGACAAACAAGACAGAACACTTAATAGACAAGCTCAATGCATACAGGCAGTGGCCCATCCTGGCCTTGGCCTAGGGTGGCAAATCCAAGGGACAGCAGTCCCCCTGATACTGAACTGGGGTGTAGATCTCTGTTTTAACCGACCCATTGTACATCGGGACACCGTGGAGGCTTGAGTGGGAGATCTGCTCCCCAACTGGCCTGTTTATGCTATGGTGGCTGTGCTGCCTTCAAATAAAGGGTCCGCAAGCTTAAAGACACAGCGTGCTATCAGGTTGGGCCCACAAGTAAATATACCCCTGCATATAAGCAAACTAAAGACATATCATCTGACAGCAGATAAGAGCTATTTGACCCGCTGTTGTCCCATCTCATCTACCTGCTCTAAGACCTCAAAACCTTAAGATTCCTTAGGCTTGACCTCTGCTCTCCATAGCCTTACACCTAACATTTCAACTAGCCAGGAATAACACTATTTTGAGCCACAGACCTGCATATACAAATCCAATTGAGTGCATTTAACAATAGAGGGGGTATTACACACATACACACACACACTCTTCTCTTTATGCTGATTCAGCACCCTATTCTTTTTCAGGAGCTTCGATGCTGATGGCTTGAACTGGGTCGCAATAGGCTGGGTCCAGGCACCAGTTGCAAGCAAATGAATTGTCATCACATGCATGCGCCAATATCGCTAAACCTTGTCTGAATTGGTTCATTCAGTTAGCCTATCTCTTAATGGGCTATCATCTAGCACTGAGCGTCGCTAGGACCTCACACATGGAAGGTGACCCAAACTTTGGTTAGTAAAGAAAGGC
Source organism: Spea multiplicata (assembly GCA_009364415.1). NCBI lineage: Eukaryota > Metazoa > Chordata > Amphibia > Anura > Pelobatidae > Spea > Spea multiplicata. The sequence continues at coordinate 56,919,816 of VKOC01000001.1, read as the reverse complement.
TCATACACATGTAGCTATAAGATAATGAATCATATTTTGACAGTCCAAACCCATATTAACATAAAATATATTTTGCAATGTGTTCATTGAATATTTTTTCAGGGATTATTGGGCTAATAATTAGCTATTTTTGGTAGTGTTTAGCAATTTGATAATTAGTGCTGTTGATTTATAAATTAACAATCATACGCGATACAAGAAGAACATTTTTTTTTTTTATGGCAAAGGACAGCAACTGGACGTTACCATTTTTGTTGAACAGACCCATTAGTGTCCAGCATGAATAATATTTATAATACAACTAATATAATTGTAAGACAAATTGTAGCAGCAAGTTAATAGCTATTACCTAAAAGGCAAAACATTTTACAATCAACTTCTAATGATGGATGATGTTTGTGCATTATATGGTGTCCGTGTTCTCATATGCAAAACGTGTCTTACAACAGATTTGCATACAGTTCTGTTAAAGACTGATTTGCATACAGTTCTAGACCTGGCTTAGCATTGCTTTTTTTCCTCCATCTATTTGCAGAACAAAACAGCTCACAAACCAAGTTAGCCAAGTCTAAATCTCTATTCCTGAATTATTACATTCTAGAATTCTGTCTGGATATATATATATATATATATATAATATATATATATATATATATACGTCATTCAGACCAACAGAATCAGTGATCTGCATTGTGAAACACGGAGTTGCCGCTTAATCACATATCACATATTCCTTCCCTGTATGTATAAACTTTGTGTTTTGTGGAAAATTATACAACAGATTCACCTTCCACGTACATTTACTTACTTAACATAGCTGGTTGAGTTGAGTGCGTGCATATGTGGTTTTTGTATATTGCCTACAAATCACCTTTTAAACACCTTAACCTAAACTAGCAGGAAAGGCTTGTATATATATATTTTTGTATCTGTTAAAATATATTACTTAAAATTAAAAGTTAATATTTTCCCTGCTTACAGATATTACAAAATACAATTTTACGCCTATTCAATATATTATGATCCTCATAATCTTTTAAAATGTTGTCCTCTTATCAGTTGGAATTAAAAGCTGAGGACATAAAGAGAGTATATATATATATGCAGTTGTTGGCGACAATGGCTGAGAATCACATATAAAGCTATATATTATGCATATTTTTCTCTAACTAAATAATGTATTTCTAGGACTCTAGACTTTTAACCTTAAAAGCCATGCGCAATAGACTCATTTACTTTAGAGCAAAATAGCAATATTCTTGGCCATAGCATGGCTCTTGCCACTAGCCCGTATTTCCCAATTTTTACAAATATTAAAATGTTTGCCGTCTTAAAATACCAATATTTGTCTAAAAATATTTTTTTTCTTAATTTGAAACAAAAAAAACCAACAGATCCTTAAAAATTATATTACAAGTTAAATTGATTGCACTGCAGAAAAAAAAATTCATGTTAAAATACAAAAAGCATTATGGCTCTCTGCATATAAAGTTTAATATTCTGAATATATCCCATCTGAATATTGCAAATATTTCACTTGAGATGTAGATTTTAAGTTTATGTACAAATACAGCAAATATTTAATATGTAGTAGAAAAAAAAGACATGTTTTTGGAGGTAAAAAAAACGGTTCTCTAGAAAATGAATTTTCTGTCGGAAACAGAGGCCAGCCACATATTAAACTGCAGTGACTATAATTGCTGAACTGCTATGTGAGAGACCATGCAGTATAATATCAAAATTCATGCTTTAAGCTTGATAATAACAAAATATATTACTTTAAGCTTAACGTTACAATACTCAAAACTACCCTGATTTCCTCGTTTATTTTTATCTTTTTTCCATTATTCCCAATTGTAATAAACGTATCGTTTTATTTCCGATCTAACGTAACCCCCTGCCTCGCTGAACACACAATTCAATGGTTAGTGTCACAAATCTAACAGTAACTACGGACAGCCCACGTGAACATTCTAAGACATAAATGTTTGGCATGTTCTTACATTTAGATATATCTGCTTTAGCTTTACAAACATAACCACTTAACACTTTATACAATGTTTTGGTTTCAATGTACAAGCTCATGCCTTTAAATACCATACAAAAACTGACTATGGCATTACTTTGCTCATTTGGTCAGTTGACATATAGCCACATGGCGCGAGGCAACCTTTCTCCGGCAGCACGGTGGTGTTGAGCACAAGGCTTTGTGGACAGTTTATTATGTGAACGGAGGTATAGTCTGGGACAGGCATCTCATAACTTGAAGCCTTATCTGTCGGAAAGCTTGAAGCTTTATCTGCTGGACAAAAATTCATGGCAGCAATATTAAGGCTTTCTGTGGTGAAGTAGCTCTCATCTTTAGCATTCTGTGGCATACTTGGTTGACTCTCTCTCGGTAAATTTGGAGCACAAAATGCTGTCATGGCTGATTCACATATATAAGCATTGTCTGTGACAAGGTTTACAGGATGTAGAATGGGTGGCTCACGGCATTCCTCATTCTCCGTCTTCGTTCTTTGACCTGGTGAGAGAAGAAGTCGTCCAGCTGGAGTTATATCGCTTACAAGGGCATAGAAATCCATACTGGACTTTGACTTCATTTGGCTTGAGGCTGGAATGCTAGTTGATTTATTTTCATTCACAAGTAAAGGCCACATCTTATCATTGTCAGGATTTCTTTTCAGATCTTCTGTATTTGGCGAGTGGAGGTTTGTAGGCGATCCGATGGTCGGTTTTTCATGAAGGCACAATAGATCCACCTCGTTTTCTTTTGTGTTTTGAAGCTGTCCTGTATCGGAGGTACCATCGCATGTGTCACTGTTACTGAAGTCAGTTTCAGGAATATCGGGTTCGCAGCAGCTTGCACGGCCAGAGTCATCATCTTTAACACCCAAGCAGTTGTGGGACTTCATATGTTCTTCTCCAAGAAGTCTGTCAGTGTCTGAACCTGCCGTCTTGTCCTCTGCGTCATCTAAGTCCAGCTCAATAAATTCAACCCATGGATCTTCAATGCACAGTTCTTGCTTATAGCTCTCGTGATTAGCCAGTATATAGTTAACTTCATCCAGTTTTCCTTTCTAGAAAATACATGGAAAATAAATGTTGAATACTTATGTAGGAAGTAGGGCAATTATAAAACAAATAGTGGCAACAAAAACTATAATCATATCCCTGCTACTCACAACATTGAATTTGCTACTCGTTATTTCTAACTGTTAACACTTATCTGTCTCCCTGCACCTCCATCCCATTCCGACTTCACTGCTTAAGCCATTTCAAAAATAAAATGGCATACACATAACATCCTCATGATGTTGCGTCTCCGGAATATCAACCCCTCTCCTTGCTTCGGTCCGCTAACAAGGCTTCTTATATCATCTTCTCCCCTCACTTCTTTACCTGCTCACTTGACTCTTGAGTAATTGCTCAGGTCTCCTACCTTCTCCTTCCAGTGTCCTTTCACTTATCCTAACCTATCTATTCAACCTCTCCTTTTCCACTGGCACATTCACATACTCCTGCAAACATCCTCCCATCAATCCAGCTTGAAAGTAACGTTCCCTACATCCCTATCTAACTATTCACCTATCTCCCTTCTCCCCCAGCCTCTAAACTACTGAAAAGTTTACCTGTGCTTTACCTATTCCTTCTAGTATCTCACGATTAACCTCCTAATAGACTGTAAGCTTCCATGAACAGGATCCCTTTCTTCTACCAGTGTGTCTCAATGTGTGCTAATATTATTTTGAATATTGTCAATTTTAATGCTATTGTTAATTTTGTATTGTCCTCTATTGAAAAAGTGCTAAGGAATAAACTGGTGCTCTATAAACAAAATGTGCTGTAATCATTGTTGATGAATTCACCTGTAATAGGTCAGGGTCTATTCCCTTAATCTTTGGAACTGGAACTGGGGGCAGAATCAAGACCTTCAACCTTCAAAATAATAATAAAATATGTAAGCAATCATTTTATGTAACAATGCAAGCACAAGGCAGTATTTTATCTCAGTACCATCTACAAATAATGTACACTGGGGATCATGTGATTATTTACATTATATATATATATTATATTATACTAATATATATTATATATATATTATTTAATAATATATATATTATATATATTAGTTTGAAATGAAAGACCTACTACCGAATAAAACCACTTGTAGTTTTGATGAAAAAACAGTGAAATTACTATTGCAGAAGTGAAAATAGTGAAAATACTGCTAATGCTCATTTCCTCGCATAAAAAAACTCTCAGTGTTTAATAGTTAATTTTAATATAATTCAACAAGAAGGGAAGAATTTTGCTTAAACCAGCCATTTGTTCTATTTTTTTTAAAAAAAACAGATCTATATATGAAAGTTCTAATACGTTCACAAAATCAAGACTGTTTATTGATAATCCTAAATAGCACTCTTAACAGAATGCAAATGAAAAGGAAGATTTCAAATGACATTGATTCTCATTATTATAGAAATATAAATAATTCTAAAAGGTTACAATAAGTAACACAAAATCTGTATTTTCCCTTTACAAATAAAAATGGCTACTTATAAATCACGTACCTATCCTTTTTAAAGAATATGATGAACATCAGGGCAACCAACACGGAGGATAACCCGATGATAACAAAGAGCAGCCACGGGAACTCTGGTTCTGTAATAAAACAAATTATTTTTACTACATTCATCCTCCAACAAACAAAACCCCACTTTACTGTAGAGGCTACCTTATGCTAACTAATACAACTAATAGTTGTGTAAGCACTATATATATATATATATATATATATGTTTCTATATTAAACAGGACCCACTATTTGGGAAGAAAAATGTGCATGGGCTATACATACAAATCAGGATCCACTTAAAAGGTACCCCTATTCTTTTATGAATACAAGGATAAAAAAATCTGATAGCAGACTTGTAAGTTGCGCACTGTGTAAAAATGTTATATCATACTTATTACCCCCAACATTTTAAATTAGCCAGAGAGGGGCATTTTAGCTTTATGGGCTGCGGTTAGAGAGGAATAGTCTGGGGGTAGGCTTTATATGTCTCTGTGGCCTACTGATGGTTCGTACCAGACATTTAGAGGAATATAGACACACTTGCTCAGGTCTCCATAAAAGTGAGTGTTAAAATGGGCCTGTCCAGATGCTTGGTTATCAGCTCTAATTTCCAGAGTTTCTGGCTATTATGGTGGTATTATGTTCGGCTACCATATGAGTATTCCTGGGATCTCTCTGGGTTTGACCTGCAGTCTCTGGGTGAAGCCCTGGTGAGTTTCTTCTTTGTGGGCGGGGGGGTGCTGTCTGGCCACACTTGCTTCTCACCTACTTCCCACCCAAGAATGAGTGCCTAGGGCCAGCCCCACCCCTTCACCAAGCCACTAACCCAAAAGAGCGAGATCTCCATGTAGCCTACCCTGGGAAGTTCCTATGCATACGAGTTCCCCACTGCAGGCAGACCAAGCACTTACCGGAAGAGACTTTTAAAAGGAATGATGGGAGGGAAGTGGTTACTGCCTCCCTAGCTGCCTAATTATTACCTCTCTATAGCTTTACCTCTCTATAGCTTTTGTGAGTAAGTAATGTTAATACTGTTTTTTAATGCGGAATGAAAAAATCAGTAGTAAACACTTCACAATGCATACATCTAATGTACACAAATATAAATCAATCAAACAACGGGGACATGTTATTGTTGCTATTTGTATTACTTACCTGGCATTGGAAATGCTTGTATGTATAAGATTTCACTAAATTCTCCAAAATATTCGTTGGCGTGTTGTTTGCTTCGAACTCTGACCAAATATTCCTTTCCTAGTTTCAGAGCATATAACGGTGCATATGTTGTAGTAACTAAACTCATCTACGAAACAAAAAGGCAAAATAAATCATAATACAAAATAAACACACAAAAAAACATGAAAATGCGGATTATTATTGTAACCCAAAAGTATGCTGTAGCTGGATCGTATAATACAAATGGTTAAACAATATGGTGATAAGACTGTAGATTATTATAAAAAGATTTCAGAATTTGAGGACTCGGGTGTCATCCCATATATTATGTTTTGGCCAGGATATCCAAAAACTGTAACCAGCACTTTGCTAAAATTCCATTTATTTGGGTGTGGCCACATTTTAGCCACTCCCATTTGTACTGCTCCTCCTCCTATTTCAGCCTATACCACGTGATTGTAATTTTTCTGCTCCACCCACAAACTATATTTGTTATTTTATGGGGACCAAATTACACCGAAATACATATGCCGGGGGGCATTATGGATGTCACTATGGCGCACGCATTTTTCTCACTGGTTTATCACAACTGAAATAAACTGGATAAAGTAAAATCATTTGGAACATCTTTTCCTCTTCCTATAGACTGTGATCAGAGTAATTTGGTAGTCACATGAATCACTACAGCAGAGCTATTTGTGACAATTAAAGGGTTAATATGCAAATAGTCTCAGGGTCAGCTCATTATTTTTGAACAAATGTGGTCCAGACAGTTAAGGCATTTGATGGTGTAACTGGTCACACATGGTCAAACTTTACGTGTGTTTTCCCTCCTCCACGTAAAAGATTTGTCTTTAAACTGCCCATTTAGATCTTGGCAGAAAACTCAAAAATCTGGTATAAAATAGTTTTTTATACTGTTTATACTGTTTTTATCTACTGTGTTTGGACATAAACAGCTTTTCTAAAGTAGCCATAGAAATTACTCCGCACTCCAGCAAATATCTCCAGTGTCCAAAGCGGGACACTTTTACTGTGGTTTTGGGGGGGTTGTTAGAGGCAGGGCCAGGGCAATCTATGCTACCTACCCCCCCCCACAACCTTGCGAAGCAGAACACCAGGATATAGTGGTATCCCATGTTTAGCTTCACTATGTCACAAGGAACATTAGCATTCTTATTCCCTCACTTTTCCTTTCCCCACCCAAAGACTGCAAGAAACAGTGATCTTCCACCACAGTGTAGGGATTGCTAAATGGGGTGGAATAATCATGCAAATCCTAAGAACAGTAAGTTAAAATGACGGCTGGTATACACATAGGGTAGGTTCACGTATCTTTTACCCTATTCTACACACCGCCAGTGGCTAGTTAACAGGGGAGCAACTATGCATCATTTCCTCAGTTAATGCTACGGGAAGACTGGGAAATAACCACATTAAAATCAGAGTCACATAAGTCTTCTTTTCTACTTCTGCCAACTTGACCGCTAGATGGACGCGCTTACTATGTGCTAAACCACCGGCATTGAGTTCCTTGCTGCAGTTGCCATTTAGGTCGCTGTGCCACAATATAATGGCCATTCATTGTATTAAAAACGTCTCCATGGACTAAAACAATGTAATATTATTTAACTAGATTTATTATAAAGCTATATAAATAAAAACAGAGTTATATAAACCAATTCTGTGACTAACACAGCAGGATAAGGACTAAAAGAGCTGACTTACCGCTGTCCATTCTGTGCTATTAACTTCCTTGTATTGAACCTCATAGTGTAGTAAGATCCATCCGCTTTTAACGTCTGCCGATGGCGGAGGCTGCCACGTTACCTTTATGTCCATGTAAAGACTCGATGCACTGATATTAAGAAGGGTCCAATTCAGAGCCACGGGGGGGTCTGGTTTCACTGAGTAGATTTTAAAAATGTATAATTAATTCACGGCAAACTGTATCACACTATAAATCATTCATAAAATTATTCCACAACAAGGAATTCTCGTAGACCCCATCATGGCCTGCATAGGCTGGTGAACAAATGATGGAATAGATTCAACTAGTCTTTAAAACTGGACCCATCCCACATACATGCTGGCAAGCCCTGTCCTTAGAGAAACACTGATTTATAAACCGTATATTTAGTATTACATTTTTTAGCTTATGTTCCATTATTCTTACGTTACAGATACAGCCTCCCTATGTCTTCTTACTTATGACTGGGAAAATCTTGAACCAACAGAGAACTGGGCAAACAATGGCAATATATATATATATATATATATATATATATATATATACACTATATGACTAAAAGTATGCGGACATCTGACCATGACACCTATATGTACGTCGGTGGTGGTGTGCTTTACTTGGCCATGGAAACCCATTTTAATGAAGGTCCTGACGCACACTGCTTCTGATTCCAGGGGCAGTCTGAAACTCTGTAGTGGGTGATGTTACTGAGGACAGATTATTTTTTACGTTTCAGCACTCAGTAACCCTGCTGTGTGCATAGTCTACCACTTCATGGCTCAGCTGTTACTCCTAGATGTTTCCAGTTCACAATAATACAAATTTACTGGGGCAGATCTATCAGGGCAAAAATTCCATGAACAGACTTATAGCAAAGGTGGCCTCCTATGACAGCGCCATGTTTAAAGTCACCGAGCTCTTTAGTATGACCCATTCTACCGCCAGTGTTTGTCTATGGAGATGGCTGTCTGTCTGCTTAATTTTATACACCTGTTAGCAATAGGTATAACTGAAACATCTAAACTCAATAATTAGGAGGGCTGTCCACATTCTCTTGGTCATACAGTGTATTTAAAGGTCTCAGAAATCATTTCTCCCTTGTGTGTCCTGGGTCATTAAGCCTTTCCTGATATATTGTATTAGTCTAACCAGTTTCTCAATACGTCAGATACTTATGCTCGGGCCAAGGGGTGTTATGTGATACTTGTTTGGTGTCAGAACTTACAGATTTCATCGACTGATAAACAGCGCGTGTCTAAGATCACACCGTCGCCCACAAGCTGAAGGCAATAAGCCCTCCAAACATCAGTGTAAGTTTGATTGAAGTAACAGCTATTTTCCCCAGCAGAAACAGTATCTGGACAGTCCACCCAGTTTGCGTGCTGCCTGGAAGAAGGAACAGTACTGTGATATTCCCATATTCCTCATTTCCTCTAAAAACTACAAACGTTAGGTTAAAATGTTTTAAACATGTTGACCAGGAAACAAAAAGTATTTACAGGTCAGTCACATCGGCACAGCTTTCCCTTACCAAATCACCATCAGTACCAAATGTTTAGATTATTACTTCTTTTTGGTTTCAGTGTAGTACTTGATGATGTATCCTAGGCCTCATCAACGGTGTTAAAGCCAAGTACCAGGGGCTCACTAAGGCGGGTGTGGGGGGTGCACTGAACCTAAGTGCCCCTAAAACAAAGACACTGCACACTTGTAGTGTCGAGTACCACTTAAGTACTAGCTGCAACCATGGGCGGATCCAGAGGGGATTCAATTGCCAACCTGAGAAAGATGGCGGCATTTGCAGGCGGAGGCAGGGTCATGTAGTGTTGTGTGATCCCGCAGTAGTAGCACAGCCTGGAGCTTCACCGGGTAAGCGAGTAGCATGTGTGTGTGTGTATAAGTGTGTGTCTGGGTGTGATAGTGTGTGTTAGTGTAAGTTTCTGTGTGGATATCTAAGTGTCTGGGTATTGTTAGTGCATGTGTCTGGGTATGGTAGTGTGTGCATGTGTGTTACTGTGAGTGTCTGGCTATGTTAGTATTAATGTCTAGGTGGGTGTGTTACTGCTGGGTGTCTGTGTGCATTTGTGTTAGTCTGGGTGGGTATGTTAGTGTATGTGCCTGGGTGTGTTAGTGTGATGGTATGTGTGTTAGTGTGACTGGCTACATTAATATGAGTGCCTGGATGTGTAAGTGTGTGTTAGTATTGCGTGTTAGTTTTGCGTTATGTTAAAATTGTATTGAGTGTGTGTTAATGTTGGATGCCTGGATATGGTAGTGTGAGTGTCAGGGTATATTAGTGTGAGTGTCTGTGCGCGTTAGTTTTGCGTTATGTTAAAATAAATTGATTATTTTGCCTTTAAGACACAAATCCTTAGTATGCTCTTTGTTTGATCTCAATTGAATGTTTTGTGGCTAAATTTTTGAGACTATGTGTAGGGTTACTTCCTAGGTGTGAGTATGTATTTGTGTGTGCATATGTATATATAGTGTGTCCTGTTAATGGGATGTGGCATTAACAGCAGGGGACACGTATAGTAGGGTCATCACATGAGGGCAGGATCGCTGTTATAGCCATACTAATATTGGTGTCAAGAAAATCCCCAGACGCCCATGACTCGAGGCTCGTTCCTGGGCAGCCCCAGGCTGTGCACCAGTCAAGTTATATGGCTTAAAAGGTTTATCTCTAGAAATCATCTAACTGAACGTACCATCTCCTGTACTGTAGCTTCAGCAAGCCTGGGGATGACATATGGTAGAAATTTCCATAGGTCCAATAACAAGTGAATGTTTCCAGTTGAGGAGACCAACACTCAGTGATGCTGGGTAGAACTGATGTGTCCGAAAAAAAGACCAAAATATATGGTTAAATAACATTAAATAAATAATACCATTGCTTACAATAGTTTAAACAAATACATTGTAAATTAACAGCTACGGCGCCCCAAACCTTGGGAATATACCAATCAACAAATATGCCATAAGTATTCAGTTAGACTTAGAATATCAATTCAGTTTTCTCAGTTTCCTCATTTCAGGACTGGATGTGGATAATATTTTATTTTTGGATGGCTTCTTTCACTGGATTGGCTATGCTGGATGGGGCCTGAAAGATGTAAAACTTAAAAAGTTTTAAGTTCTAGACACTATTTAAAAAATATGTTTATATCCACAAGTTGCCAAGTGTCCACCCTCCTGACGCCCAATAGGTGCTTAAATGGACCCACTAAATAAAAACAAATGACCCCTTAAGATACCATAGGATAGTGATGGAGGGAGGAGAAGAGGCAAGAGATGGAGTCCATGCCTCCAAAAGACACTTCAAGCCCCACCATTTTTTTTTAAATATGAGGGTCAGTCGAGTCTCGTCAGCTGAGTTCGCACTTGTCGAGTTTTTAGTTGTCAGCAGAGCCTCAGCCCAGCCGTATCTTTAACCTTTTTTGTAATTTCAAATGTTTGAAGGTACGTGCGTGTGCCCCCAAAACCAAATAAAAAAATAAGAATAATTACTGTCACAGGAGCTAATAATACCGATGTAAGTAAAGGATTATGATAAAGCACTAAGTATAGCGCGAAACGCGTTAGGTGTTTATCACCATGTCTCCCTTCTGGGCTGTACCCCTGCTGCTGTATACTATGTGGTGGATTATAAATGTACAATAAAAATCACAATATTCTGCATACTGTGGAGTTTCTGCCTTTATTCCCAGCTCCCGCAGCGATCTCCAGCTTCCTGCTGTTTGTGTAAAAGACTAACCTAATACCACCATGTGAAATGTTTCATGATAACATTTCCGCGAATGTACGTGCCTATGACACACTAACCCCTGAGAACACTCCAGAGATTGGTGTGGTCAAAAGTCACATTAATAATGTGGAAAAGAAACTGGGGTGAAATAAACTACACTGATATTTGTAAATGTGTGCACAAAGTTTAAAGGTTGCACTAAAGGTCCGGAACAATATATAAACTGGTTGGAAAAAAAAATTGTAGAATGCATGTTTTCAGCGTGAAACAAGCAAACCTTAAGAGGATTCTACCGTCAAATAAGGTCTGATTTTACTTACTGAGATTTTTTTAAAATGGCATTCATATATGTTTCCAAATATATGTCAGATTAATTTAAAGGGAAACGTAGACGCTTACTTCCTCTAATTCAAAGGTTATTTTCCACGGTGTGATTACCAAGAAATAATAGACTAAATGAAATCAAAATAATTACACAAAATAAAGCAAAATAAAATAGGAAAATGAATAAAATACCATTTCATTGGTATTGTGCTTTAAATTTAAAAGACTTATTTCCATTCAGTACCTAATTATTACCTTTCTCCCCGTTTATTCATACTGTAATTATCCGTTTCCTTTATTTGTTTCATCTAGTAAATTTTTTTTACGTTTTAGGCACTGTGGCAACCTTGGCTTTTGCGCCTATGGGACTCTCGGGTGGTAATACCATTTAATACCTGGCTACCGTATTTTTAGTTAATATTAAAGTCAACAGTTATTTATTTCACAGTAATTATATATAACATATAAAAACTGTAAAAGAATGGGAACATTCTGTATTACTCACCTGGCATTGTAACTGCTGGTATGTGTAAAATATCACTAAATTCTGCAAGATCAAGGCTTCCGCTGTGCACGCTTTGAACTCTGAACGAGTATTCTTTTCCTATTTTCAAAGAATATATCTGCATAGATGTCGCATTTGTTAGACCCGCCTAGAAAAAAATAAAATAAACACATAATGATATAAAATCAGGTAATGTCTACTTTAGATTGTTTTTATTGATTACTTGCTATAGTAAAAAGGGGTTAACAAGCCAATAAAACTATACACATTAAATGTTAACCAACGCTCCTTCTCCTCTGGCATGCTGATATCCCGATATCCAATGGCTTTAATTTGGCTGTCATAATTATTTGGTTGCCCCATGAAGTCAATATAGTTGAAGATTTCATGTTGGCAAATGCAAAGTTATGAATTTGGGGAAAATAAATAGAAAAAAAAATGTGTAAATGATGCCTTAAAGGGGGGTGTAAATTATTAAATAAAAAAAAAAAAAGGAAATAATTATAGACAATACATTTAGCAGTAGTGTCCAATGTCAGTAAGCTGCTGGAAGGTCCAGTTATATATTGTTTTGTATAAAAAGAGATATCGACTAGTGGGAGGAAAATATAATGGTGCCCCTGTATAGGTCGATGGTAAGAACCCACCTCAAATAAGCAGTGCCGGTTTGGGCACATGTACTTGAGAAAAGAACATTATGGAGCATGAAAACTGCAGAGATGGCTACAAAATCCATAAGAGCAATGGAACATCTTAATTATGTAAAACGGCTAGAGAAGTTACATTTGCTTACATTAGAAAAAGGCGTCATAGAGGGGATACAATGGCATTATACAAATACATATGTACTGTAGACAACACCAGCCACATGACCTGTTTATTAATAGGACTGTGCAAAGAGCAAGACATCATTCATTGAGACTTGAAGAAAGGAATATTCAATTAAAGCAGCAAAAAGAGTTATATAGAATAGAGAGAGTATGAAACAACATAAGAATGTGTGTGCATGTATTAAGGCAAATATTGTAAATTAGGCCTTAATGAGTGTATAGTGTTCTTGCAGTGTGAAATATCTATGTATTGTGTATTTGTGTAAAAATGTATCTCTTAATAAAAAAAAAGAAAAATAAAAAAAAAAAAAAAGAGTTATTTGCAGCAACGTGGAATTTACCAGGTGAAGCCCAGCAACGCATCCCCATTTTTCACAATCTTTATAATCTCCATTCATTACCCTAGAATTATGTTCACAGACTGAAACAGTTTAGTAATATTCGCCTAGATTATTTAAGACTCTTAACCTAATAACGTTAAAATGGAATTAGAAAAATCAGTACAGTAGAATAAGGACCAAGGAAAGCTGACTTACCACTCTCCATTCAGTACGATTGGCCTCCTTGTATTGAACCTCATATTGTTGTGCGGTTGACCCGTCCTCAACTTCCGCCGATGGTGGAGACTCCCATGTTATCCTTATGTCCATATAAAGATGGGATGAATTGATACTAAGAACTGTCCAACTCAGAGCAACTGGAGGGTCTGGTCTCACTGTTTGGATTTGAAAACAATCAATGAATGGTACAAATTATACCAAATCACGTCATTCTCCAAATTATTGTTGGCAAAATATAATACTTGCAGGACCCAGTATGATCATGCAGAGCCCAATGAACAAATCATGGACCTTCTTGCTAAGGGCCCTGTCATATTCACCAGGGAGTTTGCTGGGTGGCTTCAGATTAGATCAGGAACTATTATGTGGGTAATGATGGCTACATATCTGGTGTAGAATAAGTATTTAGATGGAACTTGACAAGCTGTATCCATATTTAGAGGACAGCTTGATGCTTGGGATACTTGGTTGGATACAGAAGAAACATTGATGTAGACCACATATCATTTAATGTCATGTGTAGCGTTACACGATGCACTTTAATGTGATTTTATATCTATTACAATAAACTGGAGAAACGTACCTATGTTATCCAGTGATATGCAGTACGAGTCAAAGATCACATCTTCACTCACAAGCTGAAGACAATAATACTTAGGAACATCGGTGAAGCTTTGACTGAAATAACAGCTGTTTTCCCCAGCAGAAACAGTGTCTGGGCAGTCCATCCAGTTTGCATCCCCCCTGGAAGAAGGAACAACATTTTCTAAATACTACACGTCACACGTCACGTCACAATCAAATGCCTTTTAATCAGGATCTGTTTTCCATAAACAAATGACAGATGTCTACAGATGAAGTAGGCATCGCTTAATGTTCCCATCACAAAAGTATCATCAGGACCAAATGTTTGTATTATGAATTTCTTCTGGTTCCAGTTTTGTACACATGTATCTCATCCAACATCAATCAAAGCTGGATAACTGAGCGTCCTATTTTTGAAGTAAGTCATATGGGTTTGGGCTCCTCTCAGTCCTGCCTATACCCTGCCTGTTTTTTTTTACCATACCTTACCGATATTTGTGAATGCACTTGCTGTAATTTAAAATTCCCTACTGTCAGGAGACTTTTAGTCTACAAACATTTTATACATTAATAGTAATTCTCATAGGAATGATTCACAACGTAACGGGGAGTATGACTACTAGCGGTGGTTACTTTTCATGGCAGGTTATATGCTCCTTATCCTGGTTCCTTCAGCAGTCATCTAAGAAGTTGAGCAAAAAATGAAAATAATTTAAAATAATGTAACTGAACATACCGTCTCCTGTACTGAAGTTTCAACAAGCCTTGCGATGACTTATTATGTAACTTTCCATCAGTCCAATAACATGTGAACGTTTCCGTTTGCGAGGACCGACATTCGGTGATGCTGGGCTTCACTGATGTGCCTAATAAAAAATATGGAGAAGGAAGTGTAAATAAATAATATCATTGCTTACAACAGTATTGTGGACGCTCACTATTGTAAAAAGAAATACCATACGTATTTCACCATTATCAAAGCTTCATTCAGACCACACTGAGCATCAGTTTATAAGAAAAGTGGTCATTCAAGTGGAAACAAGACAGTAGAGGGCTGTAAAGGTAATAAAACAAGTGACGGAATTCAGTTATGAAGACTGTCTCACCAATTTGTGCATCTAAAGACACATAAGTACAAATAACGCATTCAAAACCAGCATGAAAAAAACCATCATTTTTTAAACACATTTTATTCTATGTATTGTCTATTCACAAAGAAGTTGAGAGGTCAGTTGAGTTCAGAGTAAATAGTTAGTGATCTCTGATGATTTTATGATTTTTTTGTAGGCGAAGGCATATGAATCACAACTCTCATGTCTTCTCCTGAAGTGTGCAAAATTACAAAAAGAAACAAAATCTCCCATTCTCCACTATTATTAAAATAAATAAATCAATGTTCCAAAGCTGTGCCCAGTGCGAAGGATGGTTAAACAATTAAAATAAACATTGGGGGGCATAGATACTTTCTCTTGCCCTGTTGGTTAATAGGAAGGTATGGGATGGAGTCTATGTCTCCTATGCGATATGTTTATATATTTTAAGATCCTATCCCTCTGATGGGGATAAGAGGAGGATATAGTTGGGGTTTGTACTCCTTGACACTGGAAGAGGGGTGTAGTTGGTAGGTAAAACAATGTTACCTTCATCCTGAGGAAGGTGATATGATTGAGAATTAAAAGGTGTTAATCCAGGGATTTAACTCATTGTCATTGATGGTTTAGTGCCACAAAACCTACAAAACTGCCATGATCTGAACAAAAAAAAGGGTTTTGGAATTGGATGCCAATGAGTTAAAAAAAATCGTACTTCTCTCTAATAAGCAGTCCGGTGTCTCCCTAATAAACTTGTGCCGATGAATGCCCTCCTTTACCAAAAATGTGTCCAACTCTTTCCGAAAAGTACCGTACTCTGGCTACAAATTTTCAATAACCGTTGATTCCCGTACCAAAGAAGTCAAATAACCCCTGCTGGGCCACCTGAGATATGAGTGCATCTTCTTTATATGAGGAACTGAAGAAGAGGAGGACAAGATATGGTTGACTCTATAAATGCCTAACCAGTGGACCATCTGCCACTTGCCTCAAAAGAACCAACGGAAACGGACAAATTCTTTACTCCTTGCATAAAATCAATTATTAACACTTTTGGAGTTCTCTTTAGGAATTCTTGTTTTGTGAACAAAGTGTTCCAGAGTCTAATGAATGAACACAGCAGCTGAAGTTAAATACATTTCAGCATAAAGTCAGCAGGTCCCCTTTACTGTAAATAAAGGTTGCACATATTACGGTAATCTGCAAAACACTATTGCAGCTAAAACACCCTCGCTGCGCGCCACATTTCAGGGTAAAACCTTCTATAATTACTGATCTAATATGTACTGCGCTGTGTTTATGTATTTACACAGATTTTCTGCAAATTGTGAATTATGTTACAATATCTTAGAAAATAAGAATTTAGCAGCGTGTGTTTAATTGGGGTTATTTGTGGATCTTCTGTACAAACAAACTCTGTTTGGAGATTAGAACGGGTCCGCTAACTAATGCTTTATACAAAAATGTTGCCGTAATAATGTATGTTAAAAAATAGAGTTCCTTATTTGAAATAATTCTGAAATATAATATTTTTGACATATTGGTTGATCATTATTGTATATATTTTTTTAATTATGTTTTTGATTATCAAATATCCCAAACATATTTTTTTTACATAACCAATGGTTATATATTTTTCGCCATAAATAAAGGTGGTCATTTTTAGTCTTCTGTGGTTTCTCAGGGGAATGTGGATTTTCCACGCACACACACGCCAGCATAGATCATGCTAATTAAAGTCACGCGAGTCAAGAGTTACATTTCCTTAATCAAAAACAAACATTTGCTGCACTTTAACCTGAAGCAGTCTTCATTAGCCCTTGACCTTGGCCAACTTAAACCTCCTACGTGGAAGTCAAATCCAGAATAGATTATCCTAAATACATTAGCATGTTCTCATCATGCATTTCTATCATCTGATACTCTCTGCATCATACAGCCGATCTAATAAACCAATCAACTCATATATATATATATATAGGGATGTTGACACTCAAAATCAAACTGCATTACTGACAATATATATAAACTATATATATATAACTATAGATATCTATAGATATAGTAATAGCAATATGTATGTCTATCTATCAATTTATCTATCTATCTATCTATCTATCTATCTATCTATCTATCTATATAGATAGATATGTTATACATATATATATACATATATATAACACTATTTGCCCCTTCCCGATTTCATCTATTTTTGCATATTACACTTATATGTCACACTTACATGTTTGAGCTCATCAAACTAATTTTAATTTTAGATAAAGATGATGTGAGTGAACAAAAAAAATGCAACTTTTAAATGATGATTTCATGTATAGGAGGAAAAAGGCTATTCAACCCTACCGGGCCCTATGTGAAAAAGTAATTGCATGGACATAGTCTTCCCATCAGCTAAAAGAAGAAGACACTGTTAGGATCAGTGTTTATTATTGCTTAGTGGCAATGCACTAACATGATTAATGATGTTAGAAGTACAGGCTTATTAAGATGTGTAAAGCTGCATAATAACTGAGAAGTAATAGATCCAACCAGCACGTTAAACAAGTTTTATAAATCTTTGGCTTTTCAACTGGGGGTTTCAGTAACATTACTTTTACAGACATATTTGCCTTAGATGCAAAAGTGGTTATGGCAATCCAAGGAAAGGGTGACATATTAATGGCCATCTATGAGACAGGAACCCACAAGAGAGATCATTTGTAAGTGCTTCACAGTACCAGGATTCTGGTTGTAGAAGAGATGCTGGACAAGAGTCAAAAATTTCATCTCAAAACCTTGGAATTATCTCTTTGTTTATATTTTCTGCTTTATCATGTGCCATATTTAGTTTGTCTTTTTAGTGAAGGTCTATTTGGAGTACCAAGATGTTTATCACCAGTGCCAGGTCCTAGCCTTGTGTGTCTGTTGTTTTCCAAAAAAAATGGTGGGGGCTTTTTGGGAGTTGTGGTACCCTTATTTGGGTGCCCCCTTCCCTAGGAACTCTGGTGGTTATTCTGTTCAGAGAAGACCAAGAAGATCCAGCTCTCCTGCAGGCTTTCTGGCTCAGGAGAGATGGAAGGGGTAGCATATCCCTTCAGTGAGTGCAGCCCCCAAAGATGAAGATTGGAGGGTCCGGCCCTGTTGGGGCCTTTGTTTGGGCACTTTGGTACTGCTGATTGTTTTCACTTCACATCGAAACACTAAACCTCAGGGCTTAAAAATGGGAAAGTAAACCTGGCAATATTCAGTTACGGTAAAAGTTAAGTTTGGTATGGTGGTGCAATCCGCACACAATACCAAGGTTTTAGGGGTGAAAGCTTTTCCTACCTCCTATTAAAGGGAAACTGAATGTGATCAGACAACCATAAAGCACATGGAAAAAAACATAAGAAAACAGGGAAAAGTATAAGAAACAGAGAAACGTGACAAGCCAGTGGGTAACAACCATCTATATTTCACAAAATGATAAAATCTACCAAAGAAGACCAAGCCATATAACTTTTCAGTAAAAAAATCTCAAACTCAAACCTCAATCTCTGCTGATTAGTGTTAGGGTTCAGAATATCGTCAGATGAGCATCTGGGGGCATCAGTAGTGGTGTACTTAAGGGTGACACTGCCTTGACCCAAGGGTATTGCCCCCATTCCCTATCCTTTTCATCTGGTTAGTATCTCCCACTGGGTCTCCTCTTCCTTGAGTGTCCTCTGTTCTGAGTGCAGGGACCTGATGCTGGTGCTTTATTTCAGAAGCTTGGATGGCACGAGGGAAGATAAACTGAGAAAGATCTCTCATGCAGTCAATTAGCCCATAGAGCAAAGCTGCACAACAATGCCAGAACCCCAACAGTGTGACGTGCCACCAATAACACAGCCATGACTGCCACCCCAGTGGACACTGAAGAAGAAACACAGAACGTCTAACTATAGGGCAGCTTGATTAACCTAAGAGGAACTTAGACTCTATAACAAAAACACACATCTAACAACCGACATGCTTCCAATTTCACGGCTCATACTGTTTTACACGGGACAGAAAAGCTGTAGGGGAATAAGGAAATAGATTTTCTTATTAGTTCCTCACAGAGCCGTGCGTATTTCCACTGCCAAAGAACAACAGCGCAGTGAAAACTCTATATTCCGACTGTGAATCCCATACACAGAGAAGCTGGAGGATGCCTGCCAAGAGCGCTCTTAGTTGGACGCATTCCTAAGGCAAAGAATGCCGGGCCTTTGCTTAAGGGGGAGTTCACTGTTTATAGACTGGGTAAACAATGAGTTATTGACCTTCATACACAAAATATTGTTTTTTTCTAAATGTGTTGGAGGGGGGGAAACAAAAATAACACTATTAACGTTTTGCGCTATCAGACAAAGACTAAAATTAGACAGGATTTCAACCACACATTAATTTGGAATTTCACTCTTTGCACCCCAATAACTCCTGGCCTGGAATTATTATTATTTGGGGGGGGAACTCTCTCGGTGTAAATTCTTTACCAGAAGCCAGATGGTTACCAACACCCCAAATCTCAAAATTCCTCTTCATTAAAAAGTAATGTACAATTTTAATTCTTGGAGGTTCCAGGCCCCTGTCAATCGGAATTTATGAGTTATTCAATAAATAATAACCGGTCCTGTTCCATTCACAACAATACCATGTTACGTGGAATTACCCCAAATCTCTACTGCCTATTGGAAAAAAACGTACACTTTGGAAATAATTGGGTTTGATTCGATGACCCATTTAAAATCGAGACTTTTGCTAAAAACAATGCTAAAGTCGTAATAAACATAGCACAGAGCCCGCTGTTTTCAAATCCTAAACACTGTGCGACTAAAAAAGATAAAAGAAAACCTTCTAATTCTCTTAGAAGAGGTCACTGCGACAGCAGAAGCTCATTGCAACCAATGTGGTCATTAAATTTTTTGCTGCCAACAATAAACTGATTTAATTAAGTTTTAAACAAAAACATAATTACGCTCTGAAATATATATAAACTATTTGGATCCGAAGCGAGGGCTGTTTGGTATTTATATATATGTTGTTTACCCACTGGGGGATTTTTGAATGTGAGTTGTATTGCTCTGGGTAATAAATATTTATGTTTTTATGCTATGTGGCTTTTTCGTTTGTTTTCTATTAAAGACAAAGCAGCGAACAATGGATCGGAAGATCGATTTGGAATGAGTAGAAATAGTCACAGTTGCTGATGTATGTCGCAATTTTTGTATGTTTCTCTTAAGCTTATTTCTAGTTTTTAGGATCTTTAAATATAATTGTATCATCATTCTGTTGTTTATTACAATAGTTATCTATGGGATTAAATACCAAAAAATGCATTTATCATAAATTCCAGTACCAACATCTGTCATAACCCATCATGTTAACCTTTTAAGGTGCGTTCCATGATAAATCAAGCTCAGCCTCTCCACCCCCAAGAAGAACAGCTGCCCGGGCCCCATGTTACAAGTAGGTATATGGGAAAGGTGGACCCTGTATATTCCTCACTCTTAAAGTGTTAGTGATATAAATGTCAAAAGCTTTCCATGCGCTTAATACACAATTATCGGCTCTCATTCAAGCTGAACGTATTCAGTAAGAAGTGCACTTTATCTGCGCATGCACGTGCGTGGGCACCGGGATAGTACTTTCACAAGTACCCACTGTATTTCTCCATTGTATCTGTATTTAACACGTCAATATTTGTAAAAACAAAACTGAATTAAAAAAAAATTGCACTTATATTTGTGCATTTTGATTTGGCCTGTGTAGAACTGCAGCATATGTAAGAAGTATACTCATACTTTTAGCCAAACAAATTGATAAATGTAATGTCTTTTTACATACAAGCTTTCCAAATTATATATATATATATATATGTTATTTATTTTTGCTGAAAACAAGGGACTCAAAGCTTAAAAAAAAGAAAAAAAAATCATTTCCATGATACACTTTTCTGTAGGTGGAACACATAAAGAATGCCTTTTAGACAGTAATTTAAATCAGTTATTACAGGCGTTTACAGCTATTACTAAGGAAAGTGTAACAAAACATGCATTGTCTTTCAGACTTGTAGAAAAACTCACTTTCTTACAAAAGCCGGTACATAATGAACTTGTCAGTTGTGTTAAATGCTCATTGTAATGCACACGTTCCCCAGACACATGCAAATGTATAATTGTCCATCAGTAAATAATAAAGATATATTTTTGTACCGGTAACAATAAGACAATTGCAAATGGGTCAGGTATCTGGGGATAGCGAGGGATTAGCAAACAGTACAGAACAAAACAAGAGCGACACAGTATCACATTGCTTAGGAAGTACAAGCAGGAAACCCTCTGCTAGGCGGGGGCTCCATTCCGCTTTAGAACAAGAGCGAGAAAACAGAAAGCAATGGCTGGTCAACTGCTGGATCGGACGATCGTCATTGCCCCCGCCAGACTGAGTTATAGAGGAGGCACAAAGACAAGCCTGGGCCTTTGCTGGGCCCAGGCTTACCATAGCGGCCCACTACAATGGCCTATGGTCTGCCTGAACAGCAACTTTATCACTGGTAGCTGCAAAGACCACCTTCTCTCAGTTACAGTTGGGTTGGGGGACCTATGGGACTTACATAGAAAGCTTTTAATTATGGCCTCCAGTCTCATTAATCTTATGCTTATTTATTTAGTATTGAAACCTGCAACACAAATTGACCGTAAGAAATTCAAGACATGTGGCACATCCCTCATTCTTACTCCATGAAACTGCCCAATACAAGCTTATAACAAGATTGATGATGGGAAGCTTTTAGCAACGCACAGATGTTCTCTTTGCATTAACAGCAAGGATTTCAAAACCTGATGAAAAAACTATTTGTCTCCCCTAGAGATGGCTTCTTCAATGGGGGAGGGGCAGGGCTGAGCAGGTAGGGCTAGTTCTGCTAAGGACCAGGGCTACCAGAATGGGTAGAGATAGTCACCATTCATCTACAACTGGAGATCAAAGACTTCCTCTGATGTCCTGTGATCACCAATGACACCCAGAGCCTTTGGGGCAAAACCAGGGGTTCTCAGGTACGATCACCGGACATGGTACCAAATAATGGGGCGGCAGGAGGCAAGCACAGCACTATACTGGTTTCTTTGTGACTGGTTGCCAGTGGCTCCATGCAATAGGAAGTTCTTCTCATTCTTCTTGGTGTAGGTAGACAACATTATACCCATCTAATATGTCTTTCTATGTCTACGTGTTTCCATACGTGTACAGCGGGATATAACAGTGAATGTATCTCGCCATGATTTTGATTTTCTAAATTAGGCACTGTGATATTGTTGATCAAAGGTGTTCTTGGCTGGCTTATTGCTGGCAAACCTAAATCTTTCAAAAGTGCATGTGTTCAGACTATTTTTGGCAGGAACATCCTTTGGCCCTGGTTTATAACTCTATAGCCAAGACTCAATTTACATTTAGCAAAATTCTATTTTAAACAACAGGTGATTAACGCTTTTTTATTAATAAATCACTGGGTTGTAAAAGACAAGGCATTGCTACAAATTATATATATATATATATATATATGTGTGTGTGTGTGTATGTGTGACTATTCTATTCTATTCTAAAAAAAAAAAGAATGAGTTCTAGAAATTAACTCTTTGCACATTTACCATCCTCTTTGGCATTATTAGTATTTAATACATACTCCAATTTAGGCAGTGTTCCCTGAAAATGGCCATTTTCATTCTTGCTTTTAAGTTGTCTTAATTATTCAACAGAATAATTCCCCAGGCTCATCAAGGCTCAGAAATGAAACCATTTACTGAATTTTGTTAAAACAAACATTTATGAGGCTCTTCCTTGTATACAGTACTCACGTCCCTTGGGGCATCATGGTTAAGTGGGTTTACAATATGTATGGCAGCTTTAGGGTTATAGGGGCCATTAAAGGGCCTCATCTCTAAAACATGTGGAAGATGTGATTATACATATACATTTCATTGTTTGTTTAAACAAAGCTCATTACCCATCATGTGACATTGTGATAAATCGTTGTCACAATTACGTGTCTCTTCTCCATGGGTCAGATGGAAACCCCATGGATTGTAGCAATACCTACGACAGATGCGTTTCACTTCTAGGTTTTCACAGGAAGGCGGCTAACAAAGAAAGCTTTTCAGTCTGCTTCTTTTACTTTATAGTGAGAAGGAAAACTGCCCAGATAATAAACATTTTAGTTTTAAATGTATAAATGCAGCATTTTTATTCTAAAAGAAAAGCTGCTGTTCTGGTACGGAACATTACCCACAGAACATCTGCAATATTCACGCACTCGGTCACATGAAACAATTTTCTCTGTGATTTATTAGGTAATGTAGATGCCGGATTCTGGATTCTAATCAGGTTTATAATTCATACAATGCATTCAGGGAGATGGCACTCACAAAAGACTACAAGAAGCTTCATTTAAATTCACAGATCTAGCTGTATCAGCATCTATTATATTTGTTCATTGAATTTCCTCTAATATATAACAGAGACCTTTTCAAATCACACAAGTAGATCAAACTAGTAACTAGGACCACCGGTATTTATTGTACACGACTCGTGCCTGTATTGTATTCTGGGTTTAGGCAGACGGGTCCAGTGGGATGGCGGCTCCTCCTCTGTAAAACCTTGGCCTGATCACCGTACCTGGGGTCACCATGGAGAAAGTCTGGGTCATGGGCCATACTCCCTGTCCACTTCCCCTCCAACCATGGTGGTCTCCTGAATGTGGGGCTAGCGGGACCTCATGTGGAAGCCATCCTTGGCTGCCAGATAGACTATCTTGCCGTTGGCCTTAATGACATTGTCACATAGAAACACTCACACCATGGGGAGGAATGGTGAATTTTGAATATGGTGAAGCGTTAACATTATTTTGCCTTTATAAATGATAATGATAAATACAATCTACGTGTCTTACCAATACTGTCATGATATTTTCTACCTGACCTTATGAAATGGATTTTTCTAACACTTCAGGTTGACAACACTTTTTAAAAATATATTTGGAGCTCCTTTGGTATTAAAAGATATTTGGGTTTTTTTTATCCTCCTACGCTATCTGTAAGATAATGCAAGCTGTTTCTTGAAACGGGTACACAATAACATCGCTGTCCTTTCATCTTCTCTGATGCAGGTTGGACATTTTTAGCAGCACTTTACAAAATATCTTATTCCAAAGGAAATGCAGCTCTGAAGTCATTATCTATGATACAGACTTGGCAAGTATTTATTAAAGGATGCACAACAACTCCTACTTCATCACCGCATCACGCAAAGAGGGTGGCATAGAAGCAGAATGAGATCATTAGGCCTTGTAACTGCTCTGCCTGGCCCTACGTTGTGTACAACTCCCAGCATGCTCAGCCGGTTGACAATATAAGCTTAAATCCTTGGAGTTGGAGCCTCTAGTATTGTGTTTTAGGCTTTCCGGTATGACATAGCTTTCTATTGTCATCTCATGTGGATAAAATCCTTTGATATACATGTTATTGAACACCTTCTTTTTACACTAGCTTAATCCTGTCAGTGCCGGAAAGAAGCGCAAAACATTTCAATGACCATCCCTCTGGTACTGAAAAGATCAATCGCTTTTGATAGCTGGGGATAGCTAAGGATTCCCCGCCACCTTCAACTGGAATTCAAAAGTCAATCCTTTTAAGTCATACGATACTTTGTAGTGTAATGAAAGGGTTAATCGAGATAAGCCAACCTTGCCTATGAAGTTCATTATCACTTTGATCCCAAAAACTTTAAAGCAAGTCACTCCTACTTCTAATTCTCTTCATAATCACCCATCATTGCCATTGATATTCTAATCCTGCCCTGAAGAAGTATCGTCTGGCACAAAATCTCGTTAAAGAAGAAGAAACTTGTCAAACGGGGTTATTTTTATTTAAATGTGTATGGAACTTTATATCTTTATTATATTATCTGACCCTGTCCATGAAGCGCAACACTGAAGATTCCCAAAGACAAGTGTTCTGGGGCCATGAAGGAGGTAAGTATTTGCTATTAGGCCTGTACTGGCCATCTGGCACACGGGGCAAACGCCTGGTGGGCAGATGGCCGACAGCGCCACACTCACGAGATTTACAAGCGGCATATTTGTTTTTATTCTTCTTTTTGGACTGGAAATCTTTTTGAGGTCTTTAAAGACCC
>VKOC01000001.1:56862203-56894383 GCA_009364415.1 Spea multiplicata | reverse complement strand
TTTTCAAATGTGAAGCTTCATTTACATACTACTATGCAACTAAAGCCACACTGCCAGAGGGGCTGGCTGACAAAGAAAATATCCGAAACCTCATATTTCAATAACGTTGACGTTCATTGGATTCACCGACTGTCACAGAACGTTTCTCACCTTTGGATGAATAGACTTCTTATCTCTAGCATTTTTTTCATTAAATATTCTGAATGATCAAGGATCCAATAAACTGTTAAATGTTTCCTAAGAGTAACTTGGAAGTAAATTGGATGGCCTTGGATGACCCTTCCTACTATGTACAGTCTGGTCTCAAAAATGATGCTCATCAATACTCAAATGCTTACATATTTGGGATACATTTACACACTCATTCTCTCCCTTCCATCTCCCCCCTGCTGCTGTTCTAGAACAGAACCTTTCCCCAGGACATGGGGCTTTCTTCTCTAACCCAAGCTTGGCATTCTTTGATATGGTATATGTATGTTAATGTTACCATATGCCCTTTCCCGCAATCTTTCCCATCAGTTCGCCTCGTACCTTCAGATATGTTTTGCTAAATGAAGTTATGTTTAGGCATATCAGCTCAAGCTTCATGTTCTGACCTAACTAGCTCCCTCTAATGAGGGGGCACCAAAGGGCTTTGGGAGCAGATTAGAGCCCTCTGTGAGCAGGTTACAGGAAAGAGATCACCCATGATGCTTTCTGATCCCTTTCAGACGTTACTCACTACTAAAATAAAGTGCCAGGGGGTCGAGAAGAGCAACTGCTGCCTTCTGGTCAAAACCTCTATTGCTATGGTTACTATAACATATGGTTATAAAACTAACAAACGTTATTAAGATGGTCCATGATACCCCCAATCATTCTAGAAAACCTGGACTCCATAGCTACAAAACCCGCAACTAAACACCAATGGAACTACATAATCTTTAAATCCAAGCTTGGATACTTGTCCTTGCCTCTAGGTGGAAAAGTTTTTTGTGTGTTTATTATATCATGTTTATTTTACTTTTCTTAACCCCTTAACGTCCAGTGTGCCTTGTTAAAGAAACTGAGGGTAAAGGTGAAGGACTGGCCAAGCATGTCAAGACCTAAACCCTATTTAGCAACTGTGGGGCATCCTCAAAGCTCTGTGAAGCTCTGGTGAACTCCATGCCCAAGAGGGTTAAGGCGGTGATGCAAAATAATGGTGGCCACACAAAATATTGACACTTTGGGCCCAATTTTGACATTTCTATTTAGGGGTGTACTCACTTTTGTTGCCAAGGTTTAGACATTAATGGCTGTGTGTTATTTTGAGGGGACAGTAAATTTACACTGTTATACAGTCATTTCTTCAGTGTTGTCACATGAAAAGATATAATACAATATTTACAAAAATGTGAGGGTGTACTCACTTTTGTGAGATACTGTAGGTTGGAATCTTTTCAGGTTAGAGACTACTTCTGATCAGTTAATTTACATGTGTAAAGTACAGAATCCAGTGACTACGAATAATAAGATGTTTTTTTAACCTTTCTAATCTGCAGGTCTTCTTAAAGAACGGGAAACAAATAGTTTACTGTCTAAGAAAGATGAAGAAATAGAGGAGTTGAGAAGACAGCTGAGAAACAAAGAAAAAGAAAAACAGAGTGAAATAATAAAACAGCAAATAGAGGTAAAGACTAACAGGCTGATCTGAGTAAACAATATTATATGTATAAAATTGGTGTATGGCAAGATACTATCATAGATACCCAGGGGCGACATTACTGTGAAAGCAGCAGTTTAGGACCACCACTGATCTAAAATGCCCATTCGTGGATGAAGGAGAAAGACTCTAATTTATATAATTTCTCACTGTATACTAATAGAATGTTTTTATCTTGTTTCCAGTTTAATGCCAAATTAGCAAAAATCCAGAATAATCCCACAAAACCATATGGAAATACAACTACGTTATCACAGAATATCTACAGAATGGTAATACTTTTCTATGTTTATTTTTATTTACTTTAAACTAGTTGTATTTTTCCTGGAACACAGTGTGTGTGTGTGTGTGAGTGTAATACAATCCACACTACAGAAAATGTGTTCTTTTCACACATTTCTATTCAATGTCCCCTCCGTGGACAGAGACCAAAGGCTGCTCCTGAAGACCCCGGGTCAAACCCAGAGAGTTACTTGTTGTGATTATCAGCTGAATGTGGTCTTATCTGTTTTTAAACTTTTGTGTGTGTGTCATACATCGGTATACACTAGGGTATGTTTGACTGCTTGCACTTTCCTCATACAAAATAACTAATTAAGCCCATTACAAAAAAATGCCCTGGCCTCCCAAGGGGTAAAATGTGTCCCAAACCACAGCAGCCCAAGGTTTGTATAAAATATATCCAAAACCATTACACCGGAAGAACAAAAAGCCTGAATTTAAAGGTTTAACTAATTAAATATAATTATTCTACAGCCTGTAAAAACAAGCGGTGACACTTCCCCTTTAAACTCTTCCACGTTAGTCATACCAACTCTTGCAAATGATAATGTAATCAGGGATACCTGCTCACAGCTTTTGTTTCCCACAGAAACTTCAACACTTGCAGGAGGAGAAAAACAAAGAACTTGAAGTTCTGCACAACAGAATAAAGGAATTAGAGGGGCAGCTGGGCACTGAGCAGGATCCACGTTTAAAGCGGAGGAGATTTGACGGAAGACACGTTGCAGGCAGAAGAAATCTTGTTTAAAAGGTTTTGCTTCTTTCAGTTGAAATGTTGCGAGTTGGAATTTTACAAAAACTGTGTTAAACACGGGTCGGTTCATATTGTAAACAAGCAAAACCATGTATATTTTTATTTTCTTTTATTGTGCATGTTTCGACATATTGAATCCATCACTTTGCGTGTTACATACTACATTCTTGCTTTTTAGCATTGCTATAAAAAGTTTATTCAGGTTATTTAGGAGTTTTTTTCCCTAGAAACCATCATTGATTATGGCATCAGCTTAAAAAGCAATCCAACAATACCAAAGCATTCATATATCAAAACGTATACAAAAGTAATAACACAACAGCAGAAATAAGGAATAAAAGTCCCTGTTAATGCAATCAAATCAAAGAAAACTAGGTGTCATCATCTATGGAGTTAACACTGAGTTTATAGAAACTAAACACTAAAAATATCACTATATTATAAAATGAAACTTAAAAGTTTTCTTCTCTAGTTCCTCACCATCTACTGATTGCAGATGTCTGACAGAAGCCCCTAGGTCATAGTTTATGCTCCGGTCGTCATTAATGCAAACAAAATATTACGGAAAGAACGAGAGAGGTGCTTTCTACTTGAGCTGCATTCCCATCGATGTTAAAAAAATGCCTTGATGTCAGGACCACACGGTTAACTTATTTCAAGGCCGGCAGAGACAAGCAACAAATTGCTCAGCAATCCATTACCGCTTGCCAGGCTGAAAACAAGCTACCCAGGCTGATGCTAGGAGACAGAAATATAAACACTTAAACATCCCGCAGTTCTCCAGAACTAATTTCTTGCCCATTTTTACAAGTTTTTCTGCAATAAGGAAACAAGCAGAGGTGAAACTATATACCGTAGTTTGTATTTGTAAGTAACTTTTCAGTTCAGAAATAACTAATTGCAAGTTAAAGTGCTACACTCATAAAGAGCAAAGGTCAAGCGAAGCTCTAAATAGGGAGCCCATGGAACCTTAATCCATAACTGATCTTAAGAATTTTGCCCAGTGCCACAATCTTTTACTTACTTCTATGCAGGCTACTCTGAGGGTGCTCACCAATTCATATTCTAAAAGATGCCTTATAGCTAAGAAACACTGCTTATTGAACCTAAGCCCATACTGTAGAACTGCGGTGTTTAATATGGCTGCTGATAGTAATGCTGTAACAGTTTACATCAGGAACTTTCAAAGTTCCTTTCACTGTCAGTTTTCTGTCTCTTTTGGTCATTCTCAGGCTACGCTATGTTCTGTCTCGGTGGGTGACTTGTCATCAGACAGTCCCGCATCTGCTGAATGTCATGCAGCTGGAGGCAGACGTCACTGTCAGGACTCAGGAAGGCTGTCGGACAGCAGCTCGTGTCACCTGCAGGAGGCTGGGAGGACTTCCTTACACCGTCAGGTCACCTCGTTCTGTGTTGTTTCAAATGAAAGCTGCCGTCAGTGTCAGCATCACGTCTCAGTGACTTTCCCTGACTCCTCTCGCCTGTCTCACAGATATTGTTTCTTTCAGCTTTTAATCTTTTTTCAAGGTTTTCTACCTAAGACAGTAATATCTGCCTCTCTTTGTGGGACAAACACAACCTCTCTTTGAGGAACAACCTCCTCAACTCTTTCACCGTTATGCTGGTGAGTACGGTCCCGTGGTCTGGAGATCACCTCTCCAGCTTCTCCTCTTGCACGGTGCCTGTGACCATGACCTCTCCTACGATTACCATGTCTGACCCCATCCTCTAGCACAAGGACTTCCTCCTGCTGCTGATGTCTGTGCCCATGCCCCCTGTGTTTTTCATGATCATGCTGATGCCTGGGTATCTCTATCGGCTCTTCTGCTGGTTTGTCCTCTGTTGGCTGTTCTTCTGGTTTCATGCATGCAACTTCAACTTCTGATGTCTGAAAGACAAAGTCCGATACTTTAATAGCTGCCCTAATGCAAGCACATAGCACAAACCCAAGGGCTATGCCCATTTTTTGGGGGTCATTTTTTTCCAGGCTGCTTGAGGTTGCATGTTGCTGTACCGTAGGTTAATATTAATGTGGGCCATACAGAGTAGAATTAACGGAAAGGCATAGTATAACACTCTGGGATTCAAATGCTTTGCAATTAGAATCCTACAAACATACCTTATTTATGCAGTCCCCACATTTATGTTCACAGTATGCAGTTTTTATTGCCTCCTCAACATATGGGAAACTTAAAAACGTGTAGGGAAGCTCGAGATGTTTTACCAAACGTCCACACCTGGAAAAAAGAAAAACAATATTTTAGTAAATACCAGGTATGCAGTTTTGCCGGATGAACTTTTGCATCCAGCAGCAATAACTCATGGTGTAAAAGTCATTGACAATAAATACCATGACAGAAACTGTTACTGTAAAAGCAGCCTATAAGTAACTCATTAAAACTTAACAAAAAAAAAAAAAAAAACCTTTATTTGTAAAATTCTGTTCCCTAACACACAAACTACAAAAGGCCATTCTAAACGTTCAGCTTGTGGCATGCAGATCAGATGCAGCATCGAAGGGTCTTTATATGCTTGAGAGTCCCGCAGTTTTACATTATTAACTTCATCGCATTAGATTAGAATGCAGCCGCCCATACTAACAAACGAGGACGCTTTATAAACAGGACAAAATGCAAATTAGCCTGCGATGGGCTTTAGCGCCGAGTGTTTATTCTGCCTGACCCAAATCTTGGAGTCTATGCATATAATTGAGAGTAAAAGCGAGAATGCTTCAAATGCTGGAGTTCACTTCTGATTATGAGCGTATCCAATTTCATGCCGTTACCCAGAATCCTGCAGTAACTGAAAGCCGTATGATTATCTGGCAGGCAGAACCGAAAGGTTACGCTATGGTGATACGTTTATATACTGCAACTGTGATCTGCATTGTCACAAAGAACAAAGCTATGATTAGTTCAAATTAGGCAATTTTGGATATAAAATCATTACAAATAAATATAGAACAAACCTATCGTAAATCAGAAAGTCATCTTTGTTGCCTTTCAGAAGGCTCCAGACATCGGCTTGGTTTTCGTCTTGCTGATACACCGGAATGTGCTCAGAGACCTTGGATCTTAAGGCTTCGTATCTGACTTGGGAATGTTTTCCTTGGTGATTAACCACAACGTAGGATATGTTCACAAAGCTTTCATTCTCTAGCTTTAACCGCAGATCATCCAACCTAAAACAGCAAGAGGTGGTATTTTAAAATATGAACGTGTATTTTTTATTTATTTATTTATTTATTTATTTTGTGAATGAAAACTTGGACCAACCTGGAAGCCTGCAGCAGACATAAGTATCAGCTAGCCTGAAGAAGAGCTACAACAGTCACCTTCCCAGCCGAATCCAGCATTGGATTAACATCTCCGATTCTCCAGTCCGGTGGCTTCTTACAAAGGGAGCGATGACCCTGGCTCTCTGATCCTCCCCACGGGAGAAGACAGAGAGCCAGGGCAAGAGCAAAGCCCTTCCACATGGTCAGGCTTTACCTACAAAGGAGAAAAACCATTATTGAAGACATATAAATGTGCGTGCTACCTTACCAACAATAAATGGTCTCCATACGTCCAGCAGCAGCAACTCTATACAATTATAATAATACACATGATTGCTACATTTATTCCACCGCAACCGAGGCCAACCTTCCATTCCAACGCAGGCCTTTTATGAAGCCTCAGCACGTTGTAATACTAGAAGAACTTATTATGGAGTGAGGCCAAACCTTCACAAAAAAGATTCGACAAAAAAACGTATTTTTCACATAATTATCGGGTGATTGTTTCAGGCGGTGACATCGCATGTTCTGCAAAACCATTAGTGGGAATAATGCAAAATTTACAAGAAGAATGCTACTTTTTATGTTGGTTTCCCCTCCAGGAACATAGAGATATGGTGGGTTTCATTAAGCACAATAATACTGAAATAAAATTAGGCTTCATGCCTGTTGGCATTTGAAGTGCTGGGCACACACCTATTCTCACACGGACTGCCGAGGTTTCAAGCCAAGTCCTTTTTGTGTTTTCATAGGATGATCTTGCGCAATAGTCTATCACATGACTGGCGGCAGCAGGTAAAATGTCACCTTGTCCCTTACCCAGTAATCAGGAACACAGATCCCAGCAACAACATTACGGTTCATGAATATTAACCAATCGCATGCCTGGCAATAATGAACTTGTTACACTTGCCTATTGCGCTCACAGCCTGATGAGAATCTGGAGTCCTTTGATATTCTGCTAGACTAGTTGAAGTAATTGCAGGGAAGGAAACATTCTTTTATTCTGTATGTTTGTATTTATGTTATGATTCTTATTCAGTTTCAATGCCCATTGCCAGCGTTATTATTCCTAATTAGGTTATACAAAATTAAAGATTTTAAAAGATGCCCTTGGTACGGAGAGAACGAGGGACCCCGAGGCCCATAATAATAAGCGACCTGTTTTTAGGAATTATAATACACGGCAGCTGGATTGCGAGATATTGCGTGTCCCGGTTTAAACCCACTTCACGGTCACGCTTAATGTATGTATCAAACCCCTGCGCTCATTGCAAATTAACACTAGAAGGCACGGTATGTTACCCCGATCCGTGACATTCTAGTTACTCGATCACTGGAGGAGAGTGATAAGGAGCGCTGCTGTTTATCACTGCAATTCAGCCGGCAGCATAACATACACTCCATATCTATTGGGTAAAAGTTAAAATCCAGCCTATTTAGAAAATGTGTTTAGAAGACAGAAATCAGGACCAGTTTTAGGTGCATTTAATTAATAACTGGGAAAAAATAGCATTTTTGTTTTCACTGTATGTTTTAATATAGAAAGCAGATAAGGACCAGTGGATCCGTCTAGTCTGCCCAGACCTTTTCCTGCATTAAAGACTCCTTAATCAGTCCCTGGTCTAGTCTTAGATTCGGGATAGATTTGCATTTTTAAATTCCCTCACTGCGTTCACCTCTGCCACTTCTATTGAGAGGCTGTTCCACTTATCCACTACTCTCCCAGTAAAAGCAAACCTCTCTTGCATTCCATTTAATCGTTTTATATCGTGACCTCTTGTTCTAACACTTCATCTAAAATAAACTTCCCTCCGGTGCTTTGCTAAGTCCCTTTAACTTTTTTAAAACGTTAAAAAACAACAAATAACGCAGGGAGCAATTTCTTAACAATCGCTAAAAAGGTTTTAGTGAAATAAAAGCCTTGCAGAAAGTTCACAGCGGATGAGCCGGTAGTAAAATGAAATGGCTTACGCTCTCCCGGGTCCCTTGCAGACTGCTGTTATGATCGCGCTGTTGTTCTTTCTCTTTTTATACTGTGCTTGTTTACCAGACTTCGCAGAGTCCTAAGGTCCAGCTCACCCGTGTGGGACAGCGTGATAAGACGACGACGATTTCTCAGACGCCATAAACCTAAAAGCACACCAGGGCATTCATGCAAAGATAGCTTATCGGGACCGCGTCATTTATACAAAGCATTTCATTCCGGTAAATTTTGGAAATTAAACGTATCTTTAAGTCAATATCACCCCCCTCCCCCCAGTATAAGAATGGAGCAGTCCGCTGTGGGAAGGGAGTGTCCCGACTTGTAAGTTTGCTCTTTGCCAGAAGTTTTCAGGAAGCCTCTCGGAGTTGCTGAGTTTGCAGCTTCACAAATGCTGTATCTAAATATTCACGTTTTGGGGATGATCACGGGGTTTGTTAATGTCCGAGGGCAAAAAAAAGTTGCAAGATCACCAAGAACTTAAAGAGGTTTTGCCTCCTCGCAGATACAACGTGAAACTAATTCATATTGTTCTTCAACAATGTATTTATTTTTAACAATCTTTAACATTACTTATGCATTCAGTAGATCACCATTTCATTTTTTGTTACTTTCTCCCTTTTTAAGAAGTACTAGAAGGTCTAACGGGCTGTTTGATCACCATGGTGATTGGTATTTTCATTCTTGATATAGTATTCTCTATAAATACTTTATTGAATACTTTGTCAGTCTTAATTGCGAAGGTAATTACATTTCAACCTGAGGCATCTGTCTCAGATGGGTTTAAGATTTTGCTGCCACCAAAATATGTTCCTGGTTGGAAGATTTAACGATAGACTAAAGCCATAAATTCCATGAGATAAGAGGGGCAACTGTGGGGGGGGCACACTTGAACAGGCAGAAATGCCCCTCAGCTCCCTTCCATTTCCAGAAGTGGATGAAACATCAGCACGGGGCAGCCCAAGCGCTAAGAACCCTAGTTCCCACTGTGGCGGGGTGCAAGAAGTATAACTGGCCCTAGGGGTAAGTGAGACCCTAGCGCAGCTCACTGAGCCAAATTAACATCAACATCCTGACACACGGATCATACTGTGCATACAACACGCAAGGAATAGCTTTGAGCCTGCACACACCACCACGTATTTTAGATTTAGACAAATTAGAAGAACTGGGTGTCATCAATAAAAGAGACAGTCAGAGACCCCCTGTTAAGAAAGATGTAGTCACAGAGATCTTCCAAAATGGAAATACAAATGCACCTCTTACCTGACCTCTTACTAAACACCATCAGTCTATCTAGCTTCCTATTCTGCAGCCTCTGCAAATGCCTCTACCCCCCCATTCAAACACTAGAAAATAAATGAGTTTGTTTATTAAAATAGAACGGTAATATGAAGGATTATTGTGTTCCACCAGTTAAGTCCATCTTTTTTAGATTTCTGTCAATAACCTTCATGTTACTGTATTGTGTGCTGCACTTTCATAAGATTTCAATATAATAAAACGTATTGTATTACAGCCTGTGTACACATGGGTATTGTTGAACCCATGTGTACACAAATTGATCTCACTGCATATTGTATTCCATCGAATCTCAAAATATTTGAATATGCTGCCATGTTCTTTCAGAGCGCAAATAATAACAATGACCTAATATAATGAGGTATGACATAATATAATGAGGTAGAGCCCTTTGTCGCCAATGCTGCTCTTTGCTTGATCCAGGGCAGCGCTCCCAGCCACCCTTTATTGCTGAGATAAGAAGGATATGGAGATAGGAAGGGTATGAGCAGCATAGGGAGATCAAAGATTGCCTTTCTAGACAACCCATTGAGCAGAGTTTAATTAGGGAGCATGATAATCCAATAGGGTGAAGCCACCCAAGGCACCCTAGGCCAGAATATGTTCTTGATTGAGAAAATAAATGTTCATCAGCCCAGTTTAGTTCCAGTAAAGAGGCCATTTTTTTAATAGAAGAATTTCAAGTCCACTTGGAGCAAAATCAATTCAGAAGAGCCTCTACCCAATGCATGACACCTGACAGGTTAAGGGTCTAAACATTTAGAGACTGCATAGAACACTCTTTACCTGCTAAATCCGTGCAGTTCATGTGAACAGTGCACAGATTTTGCTACTTAGTACACACAAGCTATGTTTGCATGACTTGTGCACTTTGCACAGTGTTGGTGAGAAAAGCCACACTCAGCACTTTGAGGTCACTCTTTAGGGATGTTCAAAGATCACGCGAGACACCATCAGTGTTACTGAATCTCTGAATGTTTCGTAGCTGCTTATGGAAGTGGGATCAATACTGAGTATTTCCTGTTCTATAAGCACACAGCTTATAGACTTCGATATGGCCATGGTCACACAGTGATAACCAAGAATATTATACTGCAGATCAATTATCATTTATTCAGGCTACATAGTAACAAAGTAAGTTAGGTTTGAAAAAAATACTTTTCTGGCATTGATCTTGCATGCCCTCAAACGTTCTGAAATTTCCTAGTTGCATGTCCTTGCATGCACTCGCAAACAACTCCCATTATAGTGAATTTGTTTGCTAGTGTTAAAGCATTCTGGTCAGTCAAGTTAACTCTTAACTTGATTGACAATTCAACGTATTAGTGAATACCCCTGAAGTTTGTCAAAGCAGCCTATTGCATTGGCAAGACCGGGCTGATCTGCCACTGTTACCAGATGTCCAGTCCGGGTCTGTGCGGGGGGAGAAATACCAGGTTTTCAAATGTTTTGATTTTTCTTTTTTTTATAAAAAAAAAAGTTTTTGGCAGGGTTCTTTATCGGACAGCAGCACAACATGACTTCGAGATGTGATAGGGCTCTTAAAGCAGTAAATATGGGTGGATTTAATGAACGGACATGCTGTGATTTCTTCCTGAATGTATAATCACAGGGATAGTTGCCGTGTACTCATACTGCTAGAACACAGGGACCTCCATTGTTTAAGATACTTGGAAAGAACCAGAACTATTTCTTGTTTATTAAACACTGGTATTCTATTCAACTCTCTTAAAGTAACACAAAAATAACAGTCTAATAATGTGTAAATCTTCACCTGGATATCAAGTCCATTTTAAAACAATGATGTCATCTGTGTCAAGGACAGGATCCACAGGTGAACCAGGCTGGCCACCTGTGCAGGTTTGACCTGGGCAGCCCT
Organism: Spea multiplicata; assembly: GCA_009364415.1. Taxonomy (NCBI): domain Eukaryota; kingdom Metazoa; phylum Chordata; class Amphibia; order Anura; family Pelobatidae; genus Spea; species Spea multiplicata. The sequence continues at coordinate 56,883,221 of VKOC01000001.1, read as the reverse complement.
GGTATAAAACAGTGAGTCCAAGGAAATGTTGGGCGAGTGGCCATGATACTCTTTGAATAAGTAAAAGCAGCTGATTGTTGGACTTAGCAGGGCCATTTGATATCATTGTGAGCCATTTAAAGGTCTCTCTGACCAAGTTCGCTGTCACACTTGACTTTGTCCTCTGCTTCATCCCTCACATTTCTTCTCCACATTATGGCTGGATCTATCATGGTTGCTGTGAGAAGAAATGTCAGGGGCTTTGCAACTCTGGACATCGCCTATCATAGGGAAAAACACTGCAGGGTACAAGGAAGCTTGAATACAATTCAAATATTTCAAGTAAAGTAAAAGATGATGGAGCGATTGCACTGTAGTCCTGGCAAGATACTTAAGATTAAGCATCTGTTGTAAAGATATATTTTCCACTAATAAGTAGAACAACAGTAGAAAGGTTACAAGGTCCAGAAGAACTTTGTACACTGTGTCTCAGACAAGTTTATTGGAAGCTGAAACTGCTGTTAAACGAAACTCATTGTATTTTCTATAGAGCTCCAGCATGCTTTTAATTAAAATTTAAAAAATGAATGTTTAATATATATTATACATATATATCTTTCAAGAGTCTTTTTCCAGACCAGTGGACTTCATCTTTTAAGAATTATACACCTTATGAAAACATCTATCATTCAAATTATTAACACTTAAATCCAAGCCTGCACACATGTATACGTTTAATAAACATGAGGTTTTCGTACAGTATTTTGGGCAAGGCACATAAGTTCCCCTAACTGGAAAAAACAAGCTTAACTGACCTCCAATGGATGGGCTGCGAGGCAATGATAAGAAGGAGACGTTCAACTGTAGTGATTTCTTAATGGTGGCAACCAAATTGTTCTAAGAACAATTACAAAACCCATTACTTTTCAGGAAAATGCATCAGAAAGTAACTCTTGTAGAAGTGCGCATTGTATCTCTTGATTGTGTTACTTTAGTATAATTGGTGGCATTTAATCCTCTGCAATATGTTGTGTTCTTTTAACTAAAAGATCGTCATGTGTAATCTACATGTATGTAGCACCACATATATTTGTTGAATGTACTGGGGGGTCCAGGGATTTTAAGAAAATATTTTGATTTTGTAACTTTTATTATTTGGCTTAGTATTACAGGCAGATACAGTATATAACATGTGCTATTCAGATATTCATATGTATCTAGTCTATGGGAAGCCATGATATAGGGGTAAAACCACAAAAAGTAAATATATAATATATTAGTATTATTATTTATTGTTTTCTATAGCACCATACATGTACATTGCCCACAGAGCCAATGTAGGTGATAGTACACAATGTATTGCAGGGTAGGGACACACTATAAGGGATTAAATTGCAAAATAATGAAATAATGCTAAAGACACAACAAATAGATAGAAAATATAAAAAAGATAGAAAGCATCTTTACTGTATGCCTGGTGTGCCAACTCCTAACACCATCACCATCATTCTGGCTGGCTTGCATGTAGATTGTGAGCTGCAGTGAAGAAAGTGCTCTGTGCAAAGTAAGAGGGAATGGGAGAAGAAGATCTGCGTAAGATGCAGTGATGATAGGATAGAGTGCATGCATGTAAGTATATGTAAGTGTATCAGGTTAGAGTGAGTGTGTGTTATTGTATGGTGTGGGAGAGCTTGTGTATGGTGTTAGAGTGAGTGTGAGTTAATGTATGGCAGTAGAGTGTATGCATGTTAGCGTGTGAGCGCATGGTGTTAGCATGTGTGGGTGCATGCTCCTAGAATGTGTCTGTGTGTGTGTTACTGTATGATGTTAGCACGTGCGTGTGTTAACACATGATGTTAAAATGTATATGTTGGTGTATTAGCATAAGTCTGTGTGTATGTGATATATATGAGTAATTGTATAGTGTTAGAGTGAGTGGGTGCTTAAGCAAGTTTGTGTGTTGATACTTACATCACTAACCCGAGGCTTACCACTGGATCAGCTGGCAGCATGTTGCCACTTTAATACCCCCTCCCATGGCATCTGTAACCATGGAAGCAGTTAGTCATATTTGTCAGAAATTACATTTTTTTTATATACTTAGAGAAGCTCACAGACCGATCTGTAGATTTCTCTTCAGTGTTAAAGGAACTCTGAGTATTTACCAGTAAACCAGTGTAAGACTTACTCTAGGACAATGCAAAGGGTTAATGAGTTATGTTTAGATTGGCTTGACTATGAGATACATTTTATAAACCTTGAAAACAACTGTTATGTAACATCATGCAGTGAAAAGCGCAGCACAAATGTCATGTGAAATTTGCTAAATTAAACAAGGAAAACAGAACAATTGCTTACTCGGCATTATCTCTACTTTGCCAGATTTCCTTCCACAGCAAATCAAGAGATATGATGCACAACAGTGAACTTTGCAAACAGATATTTCACTGAACTCGATGACCTTCTAGTATCTAATCTAAGATTATTTACTCAAATGCCTCTCTATCTGTTTAAAACACTAATGCATGTATTTTAAGCCAAAGAAACCTGCATGAAACATAATTGCAACGTTATATCCTGGTCTATTGTGAATATGGGTTAATATTTACCAACAATCGTAAATTATTTCTACAGCAAAAACATAAAATAAAATGTTTTATTTAGTTGGCTTAACATGACACAGAGAGCAAAAGCTCTCCAACCACCAATGTGGTCCCTAAGGGGGACACGATTTTGACCATTGTTGAAGAAGGATATGATGTCATATCCTTCTTCTCCACTTCAATATGTTGTGGGGTGCCAGCATGGGAGCTGTGATTGAGGTCTGTGGTGGACAATTAAATGATATTCCATGGACCGTCACAAACCTTGCCACAGACACGGATGTCCTTGTATTGGACACTTTGCCAATTCCTGGTCACAGTTCAGTGCAGACATCACTAACCCATAAATGTTTGTGGCGAGCTGGTAAAGTCTAAGATAATTCAGTTTTACATGGAACATGGTGACTTCAATAATTACCAGAAGGTTGATGGATGACTGTATGAGCAGGGACCTCTTCTCCATCTGTACCAGTAGGTCTCAATATCACTGTCAATTCTGTATAGTAAATGTTCACCAATTGATATTGCTTTGGCTCTATAAATAAATGTAATATAAAATGGGTAATATCAGCAACTAAATTGCCCATTGCTAAATACTAAAAATATCTGTTTACTTTCCTGCTGTGTTGTTCCTGAACATTAATTATTCAGCGCCAATGGAAAAACTAACCCACATGATGCAACAAGCTATGTATAAAAACATTGGTGTCTTATAGAGATAATATGTTAACACTTTGCTAAACTTCCCACAGTTTACACACATTTGGCCACTATGGACTTTGCTCTCCTAGATTAGCTGTTTACTTAGTGGGTGATATTTAAGATCCTGTTGAATAATGTCCATATAACTTTAGGCATCAATTATTTGGCAACTCAATGGTATCCACAATACTTTTTGTATTACTGCTTATTGTCATTACTACAATTTACTTAAAAAACACCATCAAATGCATGTTGCTGTTTTAATACAATGATAATAAAGCAGAGTGTGTTCAGTATTTTGATGTGTATTCACTATATCTGGGAAGCCCCTGGGTTTGACCTGGAATTCCTGGGCCGGTTTCTTCTTTCTTTGACCAGGGGAGCAGTGTTTGACCTACTCCCCATCCACTAAGGGCTTTCAGGGTTAGCCTTGTCCATTAATGAAGGCCCTCCACCAGAAGAGGAAGAGCTCCAGATAGCCTACCCTGGGAAAATCCCATGTCTTTCCCTATATTGATTCACACCATGTCTAGGGGACCACTGGATTTTAGCTTAATTTGTTATTGTTCATTTTTTTGATGGAAATTTAAAGGACCTCTCGGCTATCATATGCATCACGTTTACGTTTCTTCTTGTCTCTATAGATATTTGCCCGTCTTTCTTGATGGGTGAAGACTTTCAATTATCAACAACTAATAGGAAAAAGAAAAACAGCAGCAAGTTCTATTTGACTTGGGAAAACATTTCTCCCATGGCCGGGTATCAGACCTGGCTTTGCTAATCCCCCTTGTGCAAACTAGTACAACATTTACTTTGTATAAAACAATGAATCCCTACTAGTCGGGTTATAGTTATTACCGGTTTTATCAAACTGATAGTTGTCGATTTTCTATGTGCTGTCATTAATACTTCCGACATAGAGGCAGATACAGTTTTATCTCGAAGGACTGGGGTGGCCAAAGCAAAGAAACTGTTGGTAGCACAGTTATTATATGGGAAACGGAGACATTTTTTTTGCTAACAACTTAATAATAGAAGAATGTATATATCTACTTAACGTTACCAATTCTACCACTACCCTTTTACTATTTAAAGGGGCAGCCATGACCTCATTGACTCAAACGTTGTTTGGTTCACTGAAGCCTTTAGTTCAGAAACTAATCTTAATCACCATCAACTGCTGACTACCTCTTTTCCAGTCTGTACTTTGTATCTCTGTCCTACAAGTCTATGTTCTGTATAGAGGTTTACTGAGTATCTTCCCCTATTGGCATGGAGTTCCAGAGTAAATCATTAGAAGTGAAACCCAAGTCACATATCAGGTTTGTCAAGAAAAGCAGACGTTATTTTCCCATACGGACAGACTACATGCCAGGAAGGCAAAACATTGTTTTACATCCCATGGAGACAAGTATAAAAAAGTTTGTGTTAAAAAAATAATTTTAAAAAAGTTGAAAGGATATTATTTCTTATTTTTTATAAACATGTATACAAAGGATGATATGCTAGAAAGAGTTAATGGACATGGTGTGGATTGCCTATGGGGGAGCCAAGTCTGCATAGCAGTATGCTTAATAGTGATCGTTCACAATGTCTTGTGTAAATGTCTTGGTGCTGTCTGTGTTCTAGCACAATGCGTTAGAAGACCATATATACATCTCTATAATAATAAAAAAACGATAGCTGAAAGGGCATTGTTATTTTAGAGGTATGTAGGCAGACATGATCTGCTCTGTGTCCTAATGTTGTAATGTGAGATTGAAAAGTCACGTTGTTGAGATTAAAAACTGAGAGAACGTTATTTCGACCATAAAGCAAATTAGCCTTAGGGGATTGAAAAACAACACGGCGTTTCAAACATTACTTACAATACTGTTCATGAAGACAATACGGGACATGCAAAAAACTTAAGCCGTGGGCTACAAAATTCAGGAAGTATTATTAAATATTTATAGCAAATATGAAAAAGGGAAATGAAACCAATGCCCCCTGGATAGAGCTTTAACTGCGAGGAGGCTGAATAATATTTCATTTATAGTGTTATACCTGACCTCATACAAGGCTGGAAATGTCATAGCAAAACCGGCTTCACTCTCAAGACCAGCAAACAGTGAATATATTATAACAACAACAGAGATTCTGGATAAGTGGACAATGTCTACCCCAATTTCCAAATTCTGGCCTAGGCCAACTAGGTCTAAGGAGGCAGGGGGTGGCAACCCCGCGGCCGTTGCTTAATACATCGGTTACAAAGCCCATATACACTATGGAGGAGTGTCAGCATGTCCTCCATAACGCTTAACTGAGCGTCACACACCTTTAAGAGAGTAAGCGCCGTCCATAATGAGGATGTGGTGGCTGGGGATGCTGCCATGAGTGAGACCTCGGGCAGAGCCCATCTTGAATACTTTACTCTTAAGTGTTCGATTTCACCACAAGAGACAAGACCCAGTACTTAAGAGGCTTCACCAATAACTTCAATGCACAAAAGTACTTAGGCATTGATGCCGTATCAAACATAGTTGTGGTGGAGGGCAGAGTTGCAAGAGGAGAAGAAAATCAGAAAATCTATTGCTGTTGGTAGCTGCTACATATTTAATTTATTCCAATTATGTGGCCATTTTTTTTAAAGTTCAGGCTACTAATCTACTAGGATCCTCCTCAGTGATCTCTCATATAACCACGGCATCTACAATGTGATTTGTGCCTCCAAAGCCATCCAGCACTGCCAAATTAGTACTAAAAAACCTTCCTTTGATGTCCAAAAGGAGTGTGGAGCTGCTGTTGTGAAATCGCACATGAAGTACATTTTTATATATAAGATATATTTATTTTTTTGTTACAGTAATATTTTGTTCAATTACTGAAGAACATCTGGGAGAGATCCATGTATAGAGTGGATATAGACGCAAAAGGTGATTGTTGTTGACCTTATTTGCATGCACCTACCCAGAATCCCTTGTGGTTGTGGAGGCACCATGAGATTTCTGAGGGAACAACAAGCCTGTCTGGTGTCTGTAGATGAGTGTTTAATAATACTTCTACTATCCCTAATTCAACATGGAAGCTGCTTTTAGTTACTTTGAAATCTTACTGATTACTGATCCATTCTGCAGCTGATGTCATGAATTCTTGAAATGAGGTGAAGTGGGTAATATGGAGCTGTATATAATGCTAATGTTTACGGTTTATAGTGAATTTGAAATCATAGGTGATTAGGTGTCATTAGGTGTCATAGCTTGAAGAATAAGCCAGTATTAGTAATACTTTTAGGATTTTCAGGGTGAAAAGCTATCTTGCTCATCTAGTATTTTATATCAATCCACCCTTCCCCCCAGACGGTGTTTATTATTTGGTTTAGGCTGAATAAGAGCTCAGGAAGGGCTGGTTCTAGGGTTTTCAATAATAGCATCCCTTCCTGCACATATTTGTTTTCTGATGTAAGAGAGATCCTGCTGGTGGCTCATCTGCTCTTGGCAGCCACATAGGTCACCAATACGGTGGGACACGTCAAGTCCTGGAATCACAGATTTACTTTGTCTGTGCAATACTGAGACAAATGTAATTCAAATGTAATTCACCAAAATTTTCACATTGGGGTTTGGGGAGTTTATTCAAAAGGTCAATTTATTCCTTATATTTTTTTTTTCAAGGCCGACTCTGTAACTTCATTTAGTATGAATTAAATATTAAAAAAGTTAGGATTTTTTAAATTTTTACATGTTCGGTAGATTTATGATTTATATTCCAAAAATACTCCATTACATGCTACACTATTTTTTCTTAACTGCGGATTGAGGCAGATTGAGTTATTTTAAAGTATTTCATTTTTATTTTTCTTATATATCTAACTATTTTAAAAATATTTTTGCTAAGGAAAATTCCCTCTTTTTTAAGTTTTTTAAGGAAAATTCCCTCTTTAGAGTCTGGTCCCCACTGTTGCTGATCACAGCAGGGCTCCATTGCACTGCATTGATGATCGCAGTGTCTCATTTATCAGAGGTCTCAGAACCCTCTGGGAACCTTTTCACTTGCAATGTTGTTTGCGTTCTCCATTATTCCATGTACCCAGCACTTGTGCCGAGCACACTGGGGTTACACCAGATGAGTACGCAGAGATTCTGGGTTCCACTGATTCTGGAGACTAACAACAGCCTGATCTCCCATGTAAACTGTACAAAAACCATAGGGCAAACTATTATGTCCTTGGTCGTCTAGACCATGTTTTATAGGATGTTATAGTATGTGTTAAGGGTCACAAAGTGGTTAATTTGCTTCAGAAGCATAGTTTGTTATTGTAGGAGGTGCAAAGTTTGAAAAGTCAGTTTATCACTTTAGCTATGAATTAGAAATAGGGTAATATGGACTGAAATTTCCAAGAGGGTAAGAAGGCCGCGTTCTCAGGAGCTTTGATTACTCTGTTGTATATATAATGAATTAGTGCATCTGGTTAACTGGCCACATTTCTGAACTCTGAGTGGAGCCTCTTTAAGCTAAAAATGCTAATAAAAAAAAACTTTAGAAAACCCTTTGTAAAAACACATTCCACATTGGTTGGCAGCTTATCCTAGAATCTTTTCTTTTGATCCATGCACATGCTTCCTGAATACAACTCTGCTTATGTAGGATTTTCTTTGTGATGACAAAAGATAAGCAACAAATCGTATAATCTGCAGAATAATATTCTTAAATATTACCTCAACACGGCTGTTTTCAATCAATTTTGTTATGATGAGAATGAAAGCATTTCCTAAATCTGTTTATAAATACAAATTAATATAAATGCATGTTACTTTAAAGGGACAGCTAAACTTTGACCACATTAAAGAAAAATGCAGTAAACACTTAGCCAGAACTCTACAGAGGTCCTGTGAGCAGTGTTACAGTTTGGCTTAACCCTGTCTTTTCATTATATTTCTAGGAAAAAATGAATAAAGGTGCATTTGCCTTTGAGTGTGGGGGACATGATGCACTTGACCCCCTAAGAGACCAGACCAGTTTTCATAGTTTTGCTCTTGGTATATTTCGGAGCCATTGTCCTTCATTACTAACCTGGCAGAAACCCTAGTAGAGAGAGACAATAGCTAAGTACATGAAAAGTCAGGAGCCAATGTAGTAGTTATCCAAGCATAGGTGAAGGGCAACACAGGTATCTGTGTCTGAGACATAGCCAAGGTTAAATACGGACAAACTAAGCAGATCAGAGTAGGTACAGGTTGGGTAGGAATGGGTAGGCTGGTATAAACTGGTAGCAGGCAGCAATATACAATGTGCTGGTAGGAGTAGCAATGGTATGGGCAAATAGAACACCAAATTGTGGCTAGGGTAGTCAGAAAAACAACTGAGCTCTTTGCAAGAGGACCTAGGTGTTTAAATACCCAAGGCAATTAAACCTGCTCCAGGTTCAATTAGGACAGGACCTTCAAAAAAAAAATCCTTCACTAATGCTGGAGGTTACCGGAGGACTTGCTGGCTTGAACCCAGATAAAGAACCTAAATGAGGGACCGCAGAGAACAGAGACACAGAAATGTAGCTGCGGCGGCCTCATCCCAAGTGAACTCATATGTAGACAGATAAGAGTTACACTGGAGTTAAACTGGAGGGGAAATGAAGAGAACGTTTGCATTTAACAGGTATTCCACTGAATCTTGGTGTTTCACCAGACGCAATCCTTGCTATTTCCTCCCACTTTTCTTCTTTTCTCCTCTTCTTCTAAAACACATTTCTTTTCACTCTTCTCTTAACTGCCCCTCCATACTTTGCATCTCACATTTTCTTCTGTTGTTACATCAATCCACATGTGCTTCTTGCTTTTTCTTCAAACCTTGCCCATTGCTCAAGAATCTTCAAAAGTGTAGTGAACCCCCACAAATCCCCAACCTTTTAATGGTCTTTATCCTCCTCATTTTATACTTACACACTAAACTTTTAAAAAAAATACTGTTACTTTAAAACTCTGATCTTTTGGGCTACATTTAATTAATTATAAAAAAAAAAGTAAAAACATAAAAAATTGCAGTAACAATTGTAATGATGTTCTTTCTGCTCAAGGCAATCTCTATAGAAATGACATATTGGAAAGGAAAATCTGGAACACTAATCAAAGACTTCTATTTATAGCTAAATGAACACCTCCTTTTTCTTTACACTGGCATGTTCTGTCCTTTTTTTTAGTATTATTGTTTTATTATCATAAATGTTTTATCACATATGCATCCATTCAAATCAACCAAGTTATCTTGGCTGTGGGAACCATTTCAAACAGTACGCAGTGAGAATTACGGGTATTTGCTAAAGTGGGATGTTTGGGTATAAATTTAAAGATTAGAAGGGCCAACCCCACTGATCTTCTCCTGCCTTAGGTAAGACAATGTTACGCAGGGGGAGTTGGCGTGAAAGTCCTCTCAGTTATTGTACAGGGTCAGCTCAGCCCTTTGGCAGGAGAAGCTCACTAGAGTTGGTTCTTGATAATACATGGTGAAAAGAGGGAGGTGAAATCTCATAAACTCTTCCACTACACTCAGTTTAGTAAATACACCAACAGTCTGCACCTGGGACTGCGGAAAAGGAATAATTGGTGAAGAGATCTGTCGCCAGCTACACAAACACCTTCACATCTATCACGCTGCTATAGGCACAACTAGGTCCCTTTAGAGGACCCTTAGTCGAGCCTTAGTAGAGTTATTGGTTTCCCCGTTTCAAAAATGATATTCGCATGTACTATGCTTATATCCTAAAGTTCAAAATTTCAAAGTGACATTAAAATGTGCACGTAAGCTCTTTTATAGTCAGTAAATATTTAACTTTTTTTTTTACTTTCCTACATTACTGCCTGTAAAAAAAAATGTACATCCCCTGTAATCGTATGTTCTTACCAGCATCAATAATTTGTAACTTATCACTAAGGACAGTAAAAAGTTCATCTGATTGTAGAAGTGTGTTGTGAAATGTAACTATAAAGCAATGACAGTGAGCACAGTTTTATGGTTAAGTCCACTAGCTATAATGAAAAATATTTGAACCAGAAAAACCATGGAAACAAGATTTATAGGAGAATAAGAGGACTAGGTGTTTAAAGCAATTCTGTTCAGCTTCTACCTACCATATTTCCCCATGTATAAGACGCACCTTAATTTTGGGGGCCAAAATTAAAAAAACATATATATTACATAAAGTTATTGTACTGGCTGCCTGGGCATGATATGAGTGTGATTGATGTTAGCTGCTAGCAATTCTTAGCAATCACACTCCTATCATGCTCAGGCAGCCAGTACATGCACATCACTTTCAGCCTCCCTGTGCCCCCTCCCTGTGCCCCCTACACGGATCCATGCTAACACACACACACATACACGCATTCATTTACTCCCCCACCTTACCTGAACTGCAGATCTCCTGGTGCGGCTCGCAGACTTCCGCAGGCCGCTGTTTACCTCTGCGTTGCTCGAACGGGAACAGGAACTGAGCAGAGTCATGTGATGCGATGTGCATTCACATGACTCCACTGGGTTCTTGTGACGTCTCGACGGATCAAGAGACGCTGCTGAGCAACACAGGTAAGCAGCAGGTCCCCTTTCCAGTAAAAAAAAATGTAAAACAATCTACTACCACTGTATAAAATGCACCCAATTTTTAGACCCCAAATTTTTCTATAAAAGGCGCGTCTTAAACATGGGGAAATACAGTATTTGAATAAGGATTGGTTTTTTTTGTAGATATTTTTTTTGTACAATAATGTAATTTGAAAACAGAGTCCTTTCCCCTCATTTGGGGTCTATTTGCTAACCTGGGCGTTTGTAGGCGAGTTAAACATTTCATCTCCCTGACATGACTATGAATCATCCAGAACAATTCCCAGAGAGCTACCCTTGTAAGAATGGCTGAGCTGGTTCTGTATAATTCATAGATAAATCAGTAAGCTGATTTTAATGTAATTTTTCTCATGTAAAATAAAAATTATAATGGGCCAGATCAGCCTTTCTCGCAGGAAGTCAAAATGTTACATTTTCCTGCAAAGGCGTACAAACTTTTAAGTTAGAGGATACACCTCATTGTGTGAAATGCACATAAACACTGCCGATTTGTCCAAAACAATGTTTTGATAAGTGTGGGATATTCAGAAGGTGAATGGAGAAGTCGGGCTACTTATCTCCCACCGCAGCCCCAACAAAACTGCATTCTTGTTATTTCTGGGAAAGTGGAAATTCCCACCCTGCTTTTGGATCACAAACTTTGTGCCATATATATATATATATATATATACACTAGAGCTATCCCAGCTTTTTGGGGATTGGACACATTGTACTAGATTGACTTTGTCCCCAAGAAAATTTGGTGGTCCCCTGTGATTTCACCAGAACATTTTTCACATATTTGCTATGTCTTTTGTCAACACTAATTTTCCTCTTTGTCAAATTATATTCTTCGCGGGGCTTTCTGTTGAAACCATAGTAATATATATATGAAAAAATACACCGTTTTCTGTATATAAATTATACACATGTAGAGCAAAAGAGAATATAAATACCAAAAATGTATATTTGTAAACCATCGTATATGTGAATTCCCCACTAACTAACCACCTAACCAAATCAACTAAAAACAACTAAATATAAAGAATAACCACTTTATTGCCAACCTGCATCCTCCACGAAGGACAGAGCATTAATCCTCATTGTCTGTTATTTGAGGTCATATTGGATTAGTGCCATATCTGAATTGGCTTGTTTATTCTTGCTTCATAATCACTATTTGATTTCCGTGACATAGTATAAACTGTGTAAGACATGTCATAAACCCCTTTATCTTTTCTAGACTCTTCCTATAGCTTGGTTTCACAATCAATATCTTCACTTCTATAGTTGTTAATCATATCAGATTAACCCTACATAAACCATGATCCCAAAGTGTGTTAGAGCAATCATCTAATACAAGGAAAACAGGTTTTTATTTTTAATTGCTTAAATTAATAATTACACTTTAACAGCAGCATAAAATTTGGAAAATATTGTAATGGGCGATGCACTTATTACACTTCGTGGAAGGCTTGATTCCATTTGGGTCTATTTTATTAAACGGTGGTAGAAAAGTAGAACAGCCTCCCATGAGAAGTGGTATTGGTTAATACACTGGACTAATTGAAATGTTCATGGGATAGATGAATGGCTACCCTGAATCTAAGACGAGATCAAGGGCTGATTAAGGTCTGAGTCTTTACATCAGGAAAAATGGGCAGACTAAATTGGCTCAGTTGGTGGTTACCTGTTGTTAATTTGTTTGTTGTCGTTTAATTTGTTTGTTGTCGTTTATTTGTCTAACATGGCATAATTCAAAGCACACTTAAAGAAGCACATTTTCTCTATAAATGTTATTTTACAGATTTGTTCACGTCTCCACATTCTGGAAAAAAACCCCACAAACTACCCAAGGCATTTCATATATGGGAGTCCTTAATGGTAGGTGCAAGCTTTATAATCATAGCTCATTGTGGCCAAAGGTTCATGTCACTCATGCGGTCCTGATTATTAGATTTGAGCCCAAACTAAGCTGGATTCATTGCTTCTGCTCTATGGTAACCATGGCAACTGAACTCATCAGGTACTCATACACAAGCATGGCATACCTAGAGTATTTGGTACCCCCACACCCTCTCACACTCACTTGCATTCTCACACTCATGAGGGAGAGGGAATTTTCTGAAGACTTGGGACCTCTTTGGCACCCCCCTGATGAGCATACCTGGGATCTCTGCCGGTTTGACCCGGAGATTGCTGGGTGAGCGCTGCTCCTCCAGTCCTGCAGGTCAAGGCCCGAATGCTCTGGGTCGCGGGAGCATGGTCTGGACATGTCCCGCTCCCCACCTATTTTACCTTTTAATGGGGTGTTTTTCCGCTGCCGTCAGCGGGAAGTCCCCCGACGTCAGCGGGAATGCCCCCGACATCAGCGGGAACTCCCATTTATGTCAGTGGGACCGCCCACCGACGTCAGTGTGCAGTCCTGGCCGCGTCCCGCAGTGAAAGGCTCCGGGTACCGGAGGCCAGAAGTTCCCAGGTAGGCTGATGAGTGGCACCTGGGTAAAAATTAATTTACAATTTCTATTTGATTTTCTACCAGAAAGAGACCAGTTTTAAACATATATAAAGTCTAAAAAACAACTACAGATACAAACAAATATTGTAGTTCATAAGCCAACCTTGGTCTTGTGGTATCATCATTTTTGGTATACTTAACAATAAAATCAATATGTAATTCCCAGGCCCGGACTGACCATCTAGGTGATAAGCCTGGCATTTTTGTGTGAGATCTTTCATTTTGTATTTCACAGGATAAAAAGCATGCTATTGATGTAAAATGTTTTCTTTATCTCCTAGGTTACCCTGTGCCATGCTTGTTAGATTACATGTTTAGTCTCCATGCCTGCTACGAAACGGAACAACTTATGGGAATGGGAATGTTTTTTTCTTTCCAAGGGCAATAAAGCCTGCGCTTATCAGAAGGAGAGGTCAGAGCATTCTGACATGCAAGTGAGTTAGTAAAACATAATAGTCTATGAAACTCAGTCTTTAATAATTTGTATGGCACAAGGAACCGACCTGCCCTTTGTGCTCTCATGTTATGGATATGAGCAGCGCACAAAAATACCAAGTCATAATCTTGCTGATATCGATTGCATATTGACACCTGGCAGGTACATACTCATAGTATTCAATGAAACCAAGCTGAGGAAAGCATGGGAGCAGAATAGTCAAAATATTTTAACTGGTTTCTATGGATACAACCTTTTGATGGAAGCACCATAGATTTGCCTGGCTTCTCGAAGCTATAAAACTTTTTCTCAATGTAATTTTGTCAAGCCATCTATTTGACATCATAATAATCATCATTATTCTTGCTTTATGTGTTTGTTGGGTAAACAGAATTTGCTGGTCCCAGGATAACCCTAATTCCTGGTGGTTTCCTGGAAATGTATTTTAAAGAGTTCAGTGCCTACATGTTAAAAACAACAAATTTTTAAGGGCTTCTGGTGGTATGATATCAATGCCAGTTAACTGCCACAATTATTGAGATGACTGCAAATAGTCAATAAGCCTAAAGAATCTTACTTCGAGAAAGTTCCTGATGTAAGCTAACTCACTTTTAGCAATAGAAGGCATCTGACTATAAGTTGGTCAAGACCTCTATGATGCGTTGTATCTACAAAACACCAAGTGTCCACTCTTTTCAAAACAGAATTAACATGTGCATGACATGGATGAGGTCTACTAATATCATTTTCCAGACCTGCAAGCCGTACAATCACTGAGTGTTTTAGTGGGGTCTCAGCAAGCAAAAGAAAAACAGATAGATTATCCCATAAGAAGGACTGGTATGGTAATATCAGAGCCTTTCTTGGGCCAACTTGGATACAGTTATATGGTAAATATGCTATAAAGCTCAATTTGTATTTAACCCCTTAAGGACAATGGGCGTTCCCTAAACCCATTGAAAACAATGCATTTTGAGTCCGTACATGGACGGGCTTTTGTCATTAAGGGGTTAATTAAATGCCCTCATAGTAACATAGAATCTGACGGCAGGTAAGATGCCATCCCAATGCTCTAAATCAAGGAGTCCCAGATTTTATTTGTTTTTTTAGGTTAAACTAATAGTCTACTACCCAGAACAACCTCACTAACATTACGATTAGTAAAAAGCATCTCCTGCAAGGGAAAGATTTTGATGAATCCCTTTATGCATTTGGATGCAAAAACAAGTTGAAAGGTCACATTCAGCTATCATATGCATGAAAGTAAAAATATACCAAAAAAATCACGTTGATGCATTTTTGTCGGTAAAAATAATTGGTTTACAGTGTAATTAATGTAATTACTTTCTGAAGCAGCTTTATTTCTGATACAGTATGAAAAACAATGTAAATACACTATGCAAAGCCAGAAAAGATGAATGTACACATTTCAGCAGCAAAGAAGTAAATTCATTGATATCTAAGCTTTCTAAACAATGATTCCATGTATAAAATGAAAAAAGCTATTTAACCCTTCCTGGCCTTATTTTAAAAAGCAATTAATTACCCCTTTAGTTCCTAAATCACAAGACACACCCAGGCAGGATTGCTACCAGGATGGTCAAAGTCAATTAAAAAAGAACATGCCTTGCAAAGTGAAGTAGGCTAAAGGGCCTCAGAAAAGCCACGATAGAAAGACACGCAAGAACAAATGCGAAACAAAGTCATTTGCATCTATCAGTCTGAAAATGGTTACAAAGCTATGGGACTCTAGTGAACCATGGTGAGATTATTACCATTATCTACAAATGGAGAAAACTACCAAAGTTCCTCCAAGAGTGCATTGACGACTCATCCAGGAGGTCACAAAAGAACCCAGACTAACATGTAAAGAACTGTATATAAAGAGGAGGTAGACACTCACTATAAGTATATGTTGGTACTTGAATAAGGAGCTTTAGAGAGCAAACTCAAACATACAGTAACCTCAACCGTAATATAACACAGATACTGAAAAAGAGAGTTATACGCTGCTCACTTCACAAGTAAACTACTCAAATCTGGGTGAACACGGAATTCTGTCACAAAGTTAATTATGCAGAAGTTACATTTATTCTAGGTAATAGAACCACCCCCTGACTACAATAAAGGAATAAGCTAATTCACGATCATCAGATATTTAAATAAAAAAGCAAGGGAGGGGGATTTTCAAAAAAAGTACAAAGGATTTTTTGCACAGATCTCTATATCAGTTGTAAAAAAATAAAGCAAAAAGAGCTGCAAGTTCATTACAATCAGTCCGTCAGAAGATAATTAATCAGATCCAAAAATCAATGAAAATGAATGAAAAAAATAGATACAAAGTTCATCGATAGGAAATTCATTCAAAGACAAAAATTTTGAATAAATGTTAAGTGGATTACGGCACTTACAATTGGCACATTACAAAAAGAAATGAGTACTGTTGAAGTCTTTATGGCAAAACTAAAGAAAGAACTGGAAACAACTACCAGTGATGCTGGGTTCTCTAAAGAATTCCTTAGAGGGACCTTTAGAGGCTTATCGAAAAAGTAAAGAGGATACTAAGAGGGAAAAAACTCTTAGAGACGAATAGGATTACCTAAAAAAAAAACGATATACCTGGTATCACGGTGACATTTCTCAAACACAATCTGTCAGAACTAGCCATCCAAACTGAAGACGTAATTGGTTTTCGGCCTCTTCTTCCGGGTCACTTTTTTTTTTTAGGAAACAAAAAACAGAAAGATACAGACCCACCAAGCAGGGCGGACAGAGGTCCAGAAATATGACCTCGGCAAGGACAAAGACCACAGACCCTGGGATACAGACAGAGGCTGCTGCAAGATCCACAGATCCTCAATTAATTCCGGTATGTCACGATACACAGACCACTGACCTTGGTGAGACTGCCCCTGATACATTTGAACTTAACACAGGGTTAAAACCCAAGAGCCATTTACCCCCCTGTAACAACTATATGGTGGAAGCATTTGTAAATCATGTAAGGAAGGAGATTAGTCAGACTAATAGAACGACAAAGGCTTTACAATGGGTTTACAACAGGAACGCAATATCATTAATAATCTTAGTAGAGACCCCGATCTAGCAAGTAAACCTACTGACAAGGGTAATTCACTTGTCATTATGGATTAACATTACTATATACAAGAGATGTTATCCCAGCTAAACAATACTGATAACCATGTATCTTTCCCACATAATCTGCTTTCACATTTACAACAGTTGCTTTTAGACATCAATAAAGAAGCCCTATTCACTGGCATTATTAGCCAAAAGGAATTGGATTATTTGTACTGTACACAAAACTTCCCATCACGCCTGTCTTTTATACGCTTCCCAAGATGCAATAAGAATCCTTAATCCTATTGTTCAACAACACATTACAGAAATATGTCCCTTTGCAGAAATCATTTACTGAGGATTCCACACATTTTCTGTTACTAATTGAAAAATTGACCTAAGAACTGCCTTAGGGCCACCTTAGACGTGCAGTCCCTATAAACCTTCATCACACACAAATCAGGTATTAGTGCTGTTGAGTGGACTCTTAGTCAGGAGCTCACCCTATATGATAAAAAGCAATTGAAAGATTACATTTTGGACCTGCTTGGTTTTTGTGTTGAGGCAAAATTACTTTATTTAGTTCTATTTCCAGGTTAAGGCTACAGCACCTACATACGTCAACATATATATATGAAGGAGGATTTATCCTCTACCCCTGTATAGACATTACCTTATGTGGCAGAGATACATAGAAGATGAGTTGCTCCAGCAATTTGTTCATACCCTTAATAATATCAAGTACACCGTGAATTACAGTGGCAATGAAATTCCATGCCTAGATGTTTTAGTTAGATTCACACAGATCTATATGTCAAACCGACAGACAGAAATAATTGACTCAACTTTAATAGTTTCCACCCTCCACATGCAGGGGCTGGCCTTCCATATTCTTAATTTATAAGGGTTAAACTTATTGTCTTTGATCCCCTTAATATTTCAGTTAATTCAGATAAGATGACAGGTTCTGGACTAGGGGTTACCCGTAATCCTTATTAAAAGAACAATGGAGTAGGACATGGAACGGACATGGAACGGATCCCCTCGGTCTCTGGTCACAAGAGATTTTGCCTCTTGCAAGATGGAGTATTTGGTATTTTCTCCTTATGCGGATTGGATGCAAACCCAAGGAGGTTTTTAGAAGGCCTGAATACCACATATAATCTGTGAGTGCAACAATTGGAATTTACTAGGTGGCTGTTTGATTTTATTTCATCTACACTATTGTGCTTTTTGTTTTTGCTTTTTCCTTTTAGAATCACAATCGGTCCGTATGAGTGCCCCTAGGTGGATTTTGCTTTGAGACTTCAACATTTTGGAGAGTGTTGTGTAGGGTTCCCGCTGTATACCCGATAAAAGGAGAGTATTCCTTTTATTAATACCTATCACTATTATCTTTTGCGACAGTGCATGTAGCTTGATGGGGCCCGGTGTGACCCCTTCTACCTGTCTCCTCATGCCGGTTCAAAATTGTTTAGAAAGGGCCCTTCAAACCTGTATAGGTGCCATCCAGGTTGGAAGGGCCCTTTCTAAACTACGTTGAACCAGCATGGGGAGACAGGAGCTTAACGGGGTCACGTGACATCACATGACCCTGCGGTGAAACCGAGGCTGCTCTCACACTTTGCACAAGTAGCCAGAGAGAAAGCTGCATGAGCGGTGAGAGGTAAGCGGGCGGGAGATGGGATATATGTATATATGTTTGTATATATTTTTGTATGTATGTGTGTGAGCATGGATGTGTAATTGTGTGTGTGAACGTGTGTAAGCGAGATGGAGTGTGTGTTAGTGAGTATGAGTAAGTGTGTGTAATTTGTCTGTTTACATATCTTGTATATTGGAAGGGGGGACAAGGGGCAAAAAAAGCACAGACCAGTTGTGTGGGGGCAATGATGGCACAGATTAGCTGTTGAAATTGGGAGGTCCCATTGAAATGCCACGGACCTCCCAATCTATTTGCTTCAAGAAGATCCCCTCCTATTCTTGCAGTATCAGCTACAGTTCACAATACATTGTAGAGTCGCATATTCTTAGTATTTTCATTCTGAACGCCACATTCGGGATTCATTAAAAAAGTCTAGTTACTTAACATACTTTATTTAGTAACTATTACTTTACGTTGACACAAGTAGTGCACTTGACACAGTTTGAAATGACAGTAATCAATTCTACTCATCTAGTTCAGTTTCTGAGCCGCCTTTTTACTACCAACAACCATACAGCCTCTGTGAAATGGGAACAGCTTTTGTGTGATCGGCACAGAAAATAAGGAAAGATCCATCATTCTCAAAAGCTTGTCTGGAATGAATAGATGCTTTCTGATACATTGTAATCCTGATGTCAAGTCATTAGGATAATGGAGTGCTGTGTAACATTATGTGTCAGTCCTGCTTTATATAGCAATATTACAGATTTATGCATTTCTTTATTATGATAATATGTATTTTTCACAGCATCAGTATAGCCAAAAATTGCCTGGTAGACATTTTATCACAATTTATAATAACTTATATTATTATAAACTTTTTGGACATATACTATACCATGGGCTTTTCCAGATAATTATTGGCCTCCCACCTGGAATTATTACTAGAACTATCCGTGTTTGCAGGACTGTTATGTTTTAAGTACTATGTGTTTATTTTGCATATGAATTTTCAGAAGCCAAATTAGACTTGCAAACATACATTCTTCTCCTATACTGTTGTATGTTCTAGCCCAGGCCAACTAGACTTAGGGTGATAGTTCAAGGGAGGCAGCAACCCTTCCCCCGCTTAACTGTGGGCAGATCACCATATTGGGTGTATGCCACTACTCCAAAGGCCAGTTGGGGACAGGGCTGAATGGCGATGCTGAGGCAGCTCTGGCTCTTTAAGTCCAGTGGCCTCCTGATGATGTAGGTACGGCTGCACGCTACAAATTTAAAATCCCATATCATGGGGCTGGGCATATCCAGTTGAAGCAACAAATTGGGGGACTCTGTGGCATTGTAAGCCACTGGCATTTGCCCAGTGTGCCAAATGGTCTGTCCAGGCCTACTTGGGGAGAGAAGAGGTCTCCTTCTAACCTACCCATGTACATTATGGTACACTCTCCAAGCAGACACAAGCTCTATAGTAAACTTACTCCACACCCTACGTGCAGCTCGTCAGCATTTGATGTCATACATGATGTCAGATGGCAGCCACAAAGATAAATGGTGGGGGCGGCTGGGGTGCTGAAAAGGGTCAGGCCTAGGGCCGCATCCAGCCTTGATACTTCTTAGCTCCTACATCACATCTGCCTAGCCTACATCAAGCATACTATGAAAAATATTAGACTAGATTCCTACTGAATGCTGCTGGTCACAAGACTTTTGGAAAAAAAAAAGTCTCCATTAAACAGCAGGGGAAATAAGGTTACAGATGAAAGAAAAGCTAATATTAGTATCATGTGCACTCATCTTCAGCTCTGGTCTATTATCCTGTCTCCCTTTCCTGACGCTCCCCGACTCTCCTCTTTGCGCAGTTCATTCACATAGTTTAGATAATATACACACAATGCAGCCATCACACACTCATTACTCCTGATTGCAATGTAGACATTTCACATCACTCTTTATGTAGTGTGACCTTTATTTGACCGCACAATTTATCTTTAAACAAAACTAAAGAAACATTAGGAGGGCACACAGTCAAAAGCAACCATTAACAGATCTTGATCTTTGCCAGTCAACTAAAACCACATAGATGTAAGAAGAACAGATCTACATATTTACACGCCAAAAAATTAATCCAAATTTTGGGTGGATTTCACTTCAGCTATTCTCTGCCCATTGACCTCTTACCAATTCCATGCACCTGGTCTGTCTGCCACGCGGATGACAGAGATCTCCTCGCTCTGCCCCACACTGTCCGGCAGCTCCTCTCACGTATCCTGTCCTAGAGTATTCTACCGATTTATTTCTTGTGTTTGACTCGGCTTGATCTTAATTACCCTAAACTCGGGCTCCCTGACCTCAGCTTGTGGCATGACTATTCTGAACTCCGGCTTCCTGATCTTGCTACCTGTGTGCGTCACAAAAGGTCATCACAAAGTCCCATGTCCACTCGAACCCAAAAGCCTCAACATATAGATATACAGATATC
>VKOC01000001.1:56845731-56862103 GCA_009364415.1 Spea multiplicata | reverse complement strand
CCTTGATTATTTTCTTTTTCAGCCATTCTGTTGTAGATTTGCTGGTGTGCTTGGGATCATTGTCCGGTTGCATGACCCAGTTTCGGCCAAGCTTTAGCTGTTGGGACAGGTGGTCTCACATTTGACTCTAGAATACATTGGTACATGGAAGGAGTTCAGGGTCAACTCAATGACTGCAAGCTTCCCAGGTCCTGTGGCTGCAGAACAAACTCAAATGAGGAGTTAGTGCTGATATGCTGCGTTTGGTTTTTGCCAAACGTGGCGCTGCACATTATGGCCAAACATCTCAATTTTCAGTCTTCTCTATCCACAGGACGTTGTCACAGAAGCCTTGTGGTTTGTTCAGAGAGAAAATGTTTTCTCCAGGCAACTCTTCCAAACAATCCAGTCTTATTCCAATTGTACTGTCATGAACTTTAACATGCTGAGGCCTGGAGAGTCAGAGATGTAACTATTGGGTCTTTTGCCATTTCTCTGAGCATTGCACGGTCGGACCTTTGGGTGAAGTTGCTGGGATGTCTTGAATGTTTTCACACTTTTAAATAATCTGCAGAATGCTGTACTTTAAATTTTCTGGAAAGAGCCTTATAAACCCTTTCCAGATTGATGGACAGCAACAATTGCTTCTCTCAGATCGTTTTTGATGTCTTTCCTTTTTGTTTTTACACATTGCTTCTCCATTTTGGCTTTATTTTTGTTGAATAAGTCATGACAGGGTGTAATGTCACGTGGTGGCGTTCATCTGAGGTTGCATTTACCAAAGTATTAGAGCTTTTAAGGAACAGCTTGTTGTTATGTCCTGATATGTAAAACTATAGAATTCAAAGAGGGTGTACTTTCTTTTTTACACGACTGTATACGTTCACTCAAAAGGTCCGTTTCCCATGCATATCTAGCATTGCCTAAACACTGAAAGGGATATGAAAGTGCAAAAATGTCTCTTTAATATAGACCTTTGAAACCATGGCTGAGTAAGTACATGTAAAGAAAAAAATGGAACTATTATATTGATCTAAATGAGACCTGAGTAGGCAAGCCAAACGCAGTGGTACATCATTGGTTGTGAAGGAGTTAAAATGGCATTGATGCAAAACCCGAGAGTTTTTTCATACCTCATACAAAAAGAACACAAGGGCAAAAAAATATTAAATGCATTGGACCATTGCAGCGATGAACCGTGTCTAGCTTTACAGCGTTTATAGCTTTCCGTAATTTGTCGGCGCTATATAAATAAAAGATTATAATAAAAAAAAGGGTGGCTTCCACACAATCCACATATTTAAAGTCTGTATAAGGCCTTCTCGGGGTGCATCACCCCACGGGTAAACATCTGGGTTTTTTGTTTGCAACAAGGACAATACACCTAGGAAACTGCTTGAGAATAGTTAGAGATCATTTGTAGTGCATGGGCACATATCACTGGGATCACTCTACCTGCTTTTTAAGATGTAATGGAACTCTCCCTATAACCATTTAACAAAATGGTTATCTGAATAGCACATTGTTATCGGAATCAATTATAGGTATTTAGCTTAGGGTGCATTTTTGTCCCAAACACATTCTCTGAACACTGGCTGGTTTTGATAAAAACTAATAAACTATTTGGATTACATGTCTCTTACAGGGACACTCCAGTCATACGCAATTTAAGTTTCATTGAGTGGTCCCTTTAAATTTCCATGTGGTTCCCCTTGCAAGAGCACGAGACCCCACCCTGTGCATGTGCAGAAAGCGCTTCCACAGACTGAATGGGAAGCTGGAGCGTCCCTTGAAAACACAGACTGTAGCCAAAGCTACCAACAGTATACACGAAGTCGAAAGAAACAAACTTAAAAACAGTAGCATTACGCACAATATCTGAACTCAATATTTTAGCTGCATTTTATCACATATGACAATTATATGTAGCTAACTTGTTTAGAATATGTTTTTTGTGTGTTTTGTCTGCAACATGTTCTATAATATCTTTGAAATGTTGCGATCACCCAGAAATATTCAAAATATAATCGGTTTAGAGAATTTAGAGTAAAACCTTTGGTCTTTTCCATGAACACATAGTGAGAGTAGAAGGAAGTGTTGTTACCTGTATGTTTGCGCAGGTGCTCTTTAAAGTGCCCAAAGTGATCAAATTGCTTATCGCAGTACTGACACACGTGTATTTTCTTTGATGGCCTTTGTCTTTTGCCGGCATTGTTCTCATCGATGTGACAGTAGGTAAGATGCTGTTTCAAGGCAATCTCGCGCACATATCTTTTATTGCATATTTTGCACCGGTAAGTTTCAGCATTGTGGGATTTTATATGTTCCTTAAAATGGTGAAACAGTTTAAACGAACGACCACACTTATCACAATGGAACAAGTCATTGGCACGTGACAAATGGACCGCCATTAACTCATAGCCTTCGACCTGTTGGGCGGCAGCTTCGCTTTCACTCGTAACCTCTTCTTCCAGTTCCCTTTTCTGTTCCCCTTGGCGGTACTTGCTGGTTATGTCTGCCAAGAGGGCCAGGGCCGAGTCATCCGACGTCTCCGTGCTCTGGACATATTTCACAGATTGCTCAGGGGACACTGCCTCTTCCATTGTCTCAACATGGCCATCTAATTCAATTGCACCTTCTGCTATTTCCACTTCTATTTCAACAGGCTCAGCATCCGAGGGCAGGGTTTCGGTTATAATGTTTGAACTGTCTGTAATCTTCCAAGTTTTTATAGTTTGCTCTTCTTCTTCTTCTCCTCCTCCTTCTTCTTCTTCTTCCACCAGTTCAGTTTTTTCCTGAATGACTATGCTATCTTTGCTCCTGGTCAGTACAGATGAATATTAAATGCATTAGAGATAAAGATTCAGCACAGAAACATGTAACAATAGCCAGTCATGTCAGACACAGCACTTACTTTCAGAAACTATTTCAATCACAGACCCTAAACAGTTATCAGAAAAATCAAACTCATACTCCTAATGGGGCCAAATGGGGGGGGGGTGATAGGGTTTATTTGATATTCTCACTTACAGTCAAATTCAACACCAGCTCTGCCTAATGCTACATGAAGTAGTATGTGTAACGTTTCCTGCTACTGATTGGCTGCTTAAGCTGTCAATCAGTGACAGGACATACTCCCATTGATTTCATTGGAAGTACTTTACTGCCACCGATTGACAGCTTAAGCAGCCAATCACTGCACGAAATGTAGGATCATGATGGAAGAAAGAAGATTTTGCAGAGTGGCTGAGAGTTCTGTGTCTGGTAAGAGGTTTTTTTGGCCAGTCTTCCCCAGAATTATTTTGTATACACAACCACCACGGTGTCTCCAAACTTGTTATCAATAAAGAATTTATTAAAGTGAGCATCGTAGCGGTGTTCAAACAATTAAGTAACGTCAGCAACTGCAGTGGATCCCCCTTTGTCCAAAATAAATAAAAAATAAATGAGCAAGGCGCTGACTGAAATACTGAAAAATGTTTTAATATTGGTAACCGGTTACTAGCATTGACGAAGCAGGGCTCTGTCCCTGTGAAACGTGCATTAGGTTACGTGTTGTTTTTCGTACCTTAGCTTAATAGACTTGCCGGCAGGGAATAGTTCGCCAGCATCATTAATCTTTTAGGGAGAGAGCGTAATCCCAGCCTAGATATATAGCCTTAGGCACACGGATCATCTCCTCACTAGGGATCCCTAGTCAAGCCAATATCCGACAATATCATTAGGTGAACTGACCAGTCCCGGGCAACTTTCTATCTTAAGATCCAGCAACGAATATTTTACGTATTAAATTACCAGTATTTTAATGATATTTCGTTTTTTGTTTAGCCTAAATATTTAACGTGACAGAGAACTTTAAGCAGGGCATGATAATGTATCGAAGAAACCTGTGCAAATCTGCCACATTTGTACTGTAAAAAAGAAAAAAAAGCCAATCCTTCCGACAATACAGCTTGTCACTAACTTATCCTAGGAAGGATTCAAATTCTAGCACTTGGTCTGAAGTTTTGCTATTGCTTAAAAAAAAATCCGCTCAGTACCTGAACCCAAGTGCTTTGATGGCTTCATGCATCTGAAGATACTCTGCCGCTTTCCATATGTCGCTGGCTTCCTCCTCGCCTTGGATCATCAGTTTTGCGGTGTATGTGAATTCTATGAGATGCTGGAAGGCTGTGTTGCTAACACCTAGGTCGAAAAACATTACCAACCAGGATTTAATAAAAAGAGTGTTTTGGGGCAAACTGTATGTAAAAAAACTTATTTCAGTATAGATGTTTAATACAACAGTTTCAAACTTGATTTTGTCTCTTCATTTAGAAATTAATGCAATTATTTCTGTTTAATAGAATTTTCTGGATTTTAAAGGGAGGCGGCAAACTCAGTAATCATCTAGCATATACTGTCCTGGTTTTGAGATATTTTGATATATACATTAGTCTTTACTGTTCTAATTTGCAAAGTGTAGAAGGGAAAGAAAGTTTAATGCCACAAAATGAAAAAAACAAATACCTTCTATTTCAACCAACGGTTCCTGAGTGAAATCCTGAAAGAATTTGTTGAAGAAGTGACTGCAGGCAGCTAGGACGGCCTTGTGAGCTTTAAACTGATGCCCTGGACAAAGAAATAGAAAAAGAATGAGACTTAGTGGACTACATTCCTGTTTAACCCTTTTATTGTGAGAGAAGTGAGCGGAAAGCAACCAGCAATGAAGAGGCATCTCGTGTCATTGAATTTTCACATTTACAATTTTTACGTTACAACTATAAATATAAGATTATATGAAGAAGGCAAAGGGCACCTTCTATTAAATTAATGGAATAGGGAAAAAACAATGTCTTTGGCATAAGTAACCGACATATCAAAACCTGTGATAATTAAACAAAATCTAGAATGTTACGGGCACATAGATGTATTCGGTTATTTTTTTTGGTGCAGGAAAATGAGACTCGGCCGGCTCTCAAAGGGTTAAAGCAAGATGCTGGTTTTGCGTTACACAGATTACATACCGTCCACAATAAGAGTGATGTCGGTGAATTGATCCAGTTCGCGCTGCTCGTTCAGTCTATCCATCATAACTTTATAATGGTCAGGGAATTCCTGGATGCAGCCCATCGTCTCTTCAGCTTCCATACCGAAACGGATTTTCTGGAGAAGAAAAGAAAACAGCAATTTAAACTCGAGCCGTAGACATAGCAACTCTAGTCAAACCCAGGAGACGCTCAGGCCCAAAGAAAGGAACTGAATAAATAAAACTGTAGACAAAATACATGTGATATTCTGAAAAATGGTAGAAGGATTATATCCGCCCGTGAAAGCTGCATTGGTATAACCGAAATGTCAGAAATCAAGGAAACATAAAAACCGGTGGCTCTGCACGCATATTACACCCAACAGCCGAGTCTGTTTAGTATTCAGGGATGGAAAGGCAGCGAGTTAAAACGACAGCCTAAATATAATAATCCACTCCAGTAGAATCATTGCGGGAGAAAAAAAGTTGTGGTTGTAACTATTGTCAAACTCTAAATGGTACCAAACGACAAAGCGAGACCATTCAATCTGATCTTTAATTTACCATCCGAAAAGGAGGAGCTCCTGAAAGACATCTCACGTACGCATACTCAGTGCCGGGACTCAACGAGCTGCAAGTATTTAATAACTCATGGAAAAATATAAACCAACAGATCGTGTGCAGGCATCACGTGTACTGCCAGAAATTACACTCCCGCAAGAACAGAGACATCTTCTCTATTCCGCCCGTCGGCGTTACGGTCCAATTTTGTACGTTTTTCGTTTTCACCATCTCCCGATTGAAATAGCAGTAAAGCATGCGCCGGTGCTCTATAAATAAATACATGCAACTTGGCTCATACAATTCTGATGCAGAACTCTACGCCAACACCGCTGGATGGAAACATTTCTACTAGATCCCTTCCACGACAACTAGATTCCTAGCAGCGCTAGTCGTATCCTAGAGCAAATCCTACAACACTAAAAAGTCCTGTGTGATATATATATATATATACATATATATACATACACACTGAATATATATACACACATATTATTACCGATACACACAGCACATTATTATTGTTTTATATAGCGCCATCACATTCCGCAGCGCTGTACAATGGTATGCTATTTTGTTCTGCAAACTTGTTTCTTTAAGTTCAATTACTCCTCTGCTATTTGACAGAACCTTGTGCTGACCTCGTTTGCAAAAAGAACAGAAAGTTCAGGACAACTAATAATAATAATAATAATATGGGCCTTGAACCCGGATAATTAAGCAGTTGGCTAAAAATAAATATATAAGAAAAATTAGTTGTTTGAAATAAATTCATATTTAATAGCTGGCCTTTGAAAATAGACATTGTTGGCTCTCAATGGCCCTTAAAATAAAAATATTTTTTTTCACGGAACTAGCCCTGTATAATGCATAATTCAATGGTGAGAATTATATAAACCACAGCTCTTCATAACGTGAGTCATAGGCAATGTATGTATACTGACAGATGCACAACGGAAAAGACTAGGAGGTGCCCTGGAACATGGGCAATTTAAAACGATTAAACAGTGAAACGCCCTAAAACAACTTAAGAGGTCAAGGGTGGGCTTATGATTGTAAGCTCCCAAAAACAGGGGTCTCTTCGCCTTCTGGAGCAGAACGTGTATTAATGTTATTGCCATTCTTAACAGCGCTACAGACTCTGCTGGCGCTATATAAATGAATGGAATAGACAGCAATACCATCGGACACTCAGCCTCCACATTGAGGACTACACACATAGCCACAAGCATGGTGCACGAAAACTGTCAGCGCACAATTACACCAGCCAATCACAACACACCAATCCCTAATAGGCCCGCCCCCTCCCGCCTTATTGGCTGCGTCACACCAATAGCGGCTCGCTATGGCGTACCGGAAGGCCTAACTTTTCTGTCGTTCTCAAGCCCCGGGGCTCCAAATCTTAAGGGGAAACAAGGTGCGACGTGCCTCGGTTTGGAGTCATTTAACACCCGCTTTAAGTTTTACCGGGCTAGTGTTTCCCTATCAGCGTGCATTACAAAGGGCGCCGCTCATCTATAAAGCATTACGAACTGCGGCAGCAGCCGGTCGTTATTACGTCATCAAATCGCGCATTAAAAAAATTGCCCACACTTACCGTTACAGAGTTTTTACTTCACCGGTGTGAGGATAAAAGGACAACACCCGCTGCCGCCGGGGCTTATCTGTCCTCCGCCACCCCGTCACTCACCGAGTTCCGCGAGCTTGCCTGCCCGCGGCCTCCTCTTCCCCTCTCTCGATGGCTGTGGGGAAAGGGCGGGCTGCTAGGACACCCGGCGGCCCCCGCGCGGGAAGTGACGTCACCGAGGTCGCGGCGGCAAGCGGGGAAATTGAAATAGACGAAATAGAGCTCGGAAGGGAGCGGGAGCCGTGCGGGTTGCAACCGTCTTTCCCTTCATAAACACAATTCCCGTTATTACAGAGCGACGCAAATAGAAAGATAGGCGCAGACAAGCTTTAAAAACATTCACATTATTATTTGGGGTAAATTTAACAAATTGGCAGCACTAAAGAAAAGAAATCTTCAGTGTATACACGGGCTAAACATGAAGTTTAATAATGTATTTATTTTACACATGTGCCATTGCCCGGTTGCTGTAGGAGTCATTAACGGTCTTTTTTACTTCATGTTTTCCTTATCTAACTCTTTAATTCCTGATTTTGCCTTCAAAATGAAAAAAAAAGCCCAAAACGTTATTTTGCCTCACTCAGCCCTGATGTCTCAATGCACTGTTCTGACATAACTTTCTGTGTAAGCCATTGATTCTACCTCTTATAAAACTGAATATATATATGGTATATTTTTTTGGATGACCACTGCGTCTACGGTCCTCAACATTGCCCGCTACATTTTGCTTCTTCAAAAGAACTTGGGCAGAACATTTGAAAACCCCTGTCTGCCTGGGAAAGATGTTGTGGATGTAGTGTAACTACCTTGTGTCTTGTTGCTGTGCTCAGTCTTGCCATGGGGTGTCTTCAACAACCTTTCCAAATGCCCCTAGTGGCATACATTGGATTGTCCTGTTTTTAGAAATATAAACCTTTGTGGGTATTTTTTTGGTTTCTTTGCTCCAGTTACAACGGTTTTCAAACAGTGATGCTTTCCTTATTAAATGTGCTCTGCAATTACTCAAAATGTATGGAAATTCTGTATATTCTGCATTTCCAAAAGGCCCCATCGGAAATGTTAAATGTGAGGATTTGCATACAAATATCTGACAATTTTGGTTTTCAACAAATATGTAAAAATTCTATTAAAGCTCATTCTCTCCTTGAAAAAAACGATACCGATTTATATGCACTGGAACACTGAAAAATTGTCTTTGTTGTTTAACCATTTGATCTTTTCTTCATAAATAGACAAAAATACTGATTATAAGATGACCCCCCAAAATTTGAATATTTATTTAGGAAAAAAAGAAAAAGCCTGAATATAATACTATCCTATTGGAAAAAAGTTTTACTAGTAAATATTAATTCACATGTAAACTATTTTTCATATTTATTAAAAACTATGATTGAAAAAAAAATATTTTTCTGGTTTTTATTTCCTTTTATTTGCCAACCTGCCCCCACAGTTATGCTCATCTGCCCAGGCTTGTCAACCTGCCCCCAGATATGCCCTATACCCTCTATATGCCACTCTGTCCCCCAGATATGCCTTATACCTGCCTATATTCCACTCCACCTCCCTGATATGTCTTTTAACCCTCTATATGCAACTCTGCCTACAGGAATGCCTTATACCCCCTCATATTTCACTCTGCCCCCCCGACTTACCAATGCTTCCCCAGACTCGTCTGCCATACTCCAGGCTCCCTGGAGTTTAGTGGGGGCAGCCGGTGGATGTCTTTGCGATGCATGTAGACAACCTCTGCTGCTCGTTAGTTCTGCGGGTTAGTTTGTTTGTGTGAAACACATTGAATTATTTTTCTTGCAACAGCCAAACAAAAGCCAATATCTACATCACCCTGTACATTTGTCATTTGATGGCTGGAGTTCCTCTGCCCCTGCTAAAACATTCCCCAAATGAATATCATTTTCTAAATACCATCTTTTTTTCTTCCTTTGAGTTCAGACTGATGTCATTACTATCACAGGTGTTTTTTTTAATTCTCTTTCCTGTGTCTAGATGGTGTCGTCACTGAATGGCTTGTAATAAGTTGATTCCAAAGGTAAATATTTGTCTTCTGATGACTGATCTACTGTTGACTGATCTACCTCTGTGGCCAGCCAAGTGGTCCTTCTAGCAGTTCTAAGAAGGCAGACTGGTCTGTCTGCATTAATCCAGCTATGGCGGATGGCAGCTCAGCTTTAATTTCTTCCTTTCCCCTATATATACCGCCAACACCTGGAGAATTGTACAGTCTGCTCTAGTGAAAACTAGGACGTTGGCTCCACTGGATCATAAAGACAATTTCCTTATTCATAATCCATTACATAAAATTGCAGCAAGGCAGCGACACAAGGACAGTCTAGCTAGCTTGACCTTATGTGTTTTGTGCTCCCTAGTGCTAGTAATCAAGGCAGCTCAAACATATGTTTAAACAGCGTATAGGAACTTTGGAGAAATCAAAATCCATCACCGGGTCCCTTCAGAATAACCTGCTAATAAAAGGTCTTCTGGTGTGATTCTTTTTACCATATATTCTTGTAAGTTGGTTTTCTTGTCCAATAGCTTTATCCTGTTTGCACACTACTGGGGAACGTATCGTTTCCATTCCTTCTCCTTATCAAGAATTCCAAGGTGTCTTCAACAAGAAAGCATCTCACTGCCTCCTACCTCATAGGGTTTATGATTGTCCATTTGACCTTCTTCCCCGCACCCCCATTCCTTTCAGAAGAATTTATCCACTCTCGGAGACTGAATTGAAACATCCAGAAAGTTTTTATTTTAGAGATTTTGGGCAGTGCATGTGTGAAAATCTTGGCAATAATAAGTATTAACGTCTTAACCTTCCAAACCGCCATGAAAACAAGTGCCTAAAAACTTAAATCATGACAGCAGGGGACTGCCTCAAACCTGGGGCAGTACTCGTGAACCGCCATTAACCCTACCCACGACAGTATCTAAGCTGTGTTTGAATAGTGTATTATGTCATTTAACTCTTTATTTTCTATGTGCCTACCCTGCCCTACGCTGTGTGCGGTCATGCTCTGCCATGTCAGAAACTATACAATAAAGCATAGATGTGGGGTAATTCTGTAATCTGGAGAGGCAGCTAAATACGGTTTTGTGCACTTGCATATAACCTGTGCAAAAATACTAACCAACACAAAGGTGCGTTTGTAAAAAAAATAAAGAATAATAATGGCTAGTTTTGGCAACAACTGGTGGCCAAAACTGTGGGTTAGTTATTGTTTTAGTGGTTTGTAATTACTGTTACTAACTGTGAAAATAATGAAAAAAACTTTGAAACAGTAATGTACACTGTCTAATATTTGCCCTATAATTGCCACAAAGATATAGTAATTCTTACATATAAGTTATTTCCAAACATATGACACTTAAATTAATTGTGGGGTACTATATTGTATTATACATTTAAACATGGTATCAAAAGAAAGCCCTGTCTGTCCTGAATAATTTGTATGGTGCAGGAAAATGCAAGCAATAATAGCTAAACAAACACATCTTAAAACATGCAGAAAGCTCCTGGATTTTGGGTACGAAGTACCCTCATAAAAGCAAGGGTTAATAATGCGCAGACAAAATGACATAACATAATGGATTGAGTTACAAAGAATGTATACATATTCGTCAGTGTGTTCTAACGCTTAGAGAATGCAATGAACACGCATTATTATACACACTATTATTAACAACGATTTATATAGCTCCTAGAATTTACACAGTGCTTCCTACAGTACTTCCATTCAAAGGGTATGACAAAACTAGAGCGGACAGACAAACCCATAAATTAAAGAGGGGCCTGATTACAACGATAGATGAAGTGTTTGCCTTTTAAGCATTTTGTGTGAATATATCAAGGGAAAAAAAAGAGAAAACCAATAAAAAAGCCACAGTACAATTTGAAAAGCGTGAATTCTGTCATATCACCAATAGTCAAATGTCAGTGGTTTTTGTTGCAGGTTTCTGGATGATGGGCATTGGTGTCTTCACTTCATTCATCTTGTTAGTATTTCAGTATTTATAGTGTCCGGGTATCCGGGTATAGTTGTCTTGATCCATGTGTCAATATTGTTCCATCTGTTTAATCCAATGTACTCCTCTTTTTTCCAGTAAATTGGTTTGATTTGATGGGCTGGCAATATTAGGGGTATCATCGTGCATTTCTTGAGTTAAATTATTGATTGATTGAAGTCAAGTACTGGGTTTAAAAGGGTTAATACCCATTCCATTCTTAATGTTTTTGTGTATCTGCGCCATCATGTGCTTAGTTTGTAAGAGGCTTCTTGGATCTGCTTACTAAGTGGTTGGTACGCTGCTCACGTTAGGAGGTGGTATGATTGTTTTTTGGCTTTGTGTGCACACAGTTGAAAGTAGTTTTCCTTTTTCTTCAAATTAAGTTTATTAGTGGTTCAGCTGAAATGAAATTAAAGCAGCTCCGCTAAATCTGGAAGTACGTCCGACACAAGGAGATCTGATAATTTGGTAACCTAGCAAAAAAACGTGTCCAGGCTGGAGGGAAATTGTCTTATTGTGGAAAGCGGCAAAGCGTCTGTTTGTGCCTTTTAGAAATGTGTTCCAATTTGCACAGTGTAAAGAGATTTTTATCCATTTCTGCTCCACTTGTCTCCATAGTTTCCAATGGTTTTGTATATAGATGACTGGAGAATTGATATTGTGTGGGGCAGACAAAAGGTAAAGTTTCAAGGTTGTTAAATGTAGAATTCTCCAACAGTCAACGAGTTACAATCAGTTGAATAGCCTTTTCATTTTTGTTTCATTTTCTTGAATCATATAGGATTTGACATAGTATGTTTAAATATTAAATTATCTTCTGTACAGAATGGAAGCTCTTTAAAACAAAAGTTTTCAATATTAATTTTAAGAGTCTTTGTATTTGGAAAGTCTTTTGAAATCTTGTAGCGTTATAACTAGATTTGGGCTTATTTGGCCTTAAGTTGCGCTGTTCGGAGTGATGGTGTATTTTGAGTGTAGTGTGTTGATGTATTGTGTGCACCTGTCATTTCTGTCCTTAGTCCTTGTAAAATAATTGAAGATTATGCTATCTTTAGTGTATTTATAATCTTAATTTTAATAATGACAGGAGGCAAATATTTTGCTTATCTCTCTTTACTAACTCCCAACAGCAGCAAACAAAGAGTTAACGGAAAGAACCAATTACAAAACCAGTGACAGTCTATATAGGCTCATATCCCAAACCACTTCCTATTTGTTTGCAGCGAGCAATAATCACAGGAACCGGAGAACAAAAAGTCTGCATTAATAAAAAAGTCTGATCAAAAGAAACAAAAGAAACTGTAATCCGAACGTCGGGAAACAAGTGCGGTCTTCCAATAACAAGGAGAACAGCAACCAGATTCAATTATGCTGAAAGATAAAACAAATCGTGAAAGACATCTAAATAAAAATAATAACTACACAACAACACAAACACCCCAAGCCCTCTTGTCATTATTAACATTAAGGTTATGAATACACTAAAGCTAGCATAATTGCACTTCGTATGACAGGAAACAGAAAAGGTAACTCCCTCAGGAGTAAAAGCGAAGCCATCAACGTCAAAAGCCCTAACATCAGAAATCCTAAAAGGCACCAAACACAAAAGTAAGGTCAATTTAGCCGAAAGCTGTCGGCGAGACAAACCATCATCGTCCAGCCAGTTCCTGATAAACAAAAGGACTGTGTTGTCATTCCAGAGTCGAGTATATTTGCGGCTTGGCAGTCTCGCCAGCTTAATGCCCCTCAAAAGCCTACACACCAAAGTGTGTTGCCTAACCTTCACACCCTGAACAGGAACATGGGCTGCAGAAATAGCGGAGCACATGACGTGCAGCGTGCAGAAAGACTTACCTATTGAAAACCAAAATGAAAGGAAATGAACTATGGCTGATACAGGAGCTGTAAGGGATCGATGTTCCATTCCAAACACTCCAATAACTCCAGGTGGGGACATAGCACCGATGGGTACTTGGAGCCCATGAATCCCAAAGGAGGTTTTTAGCCTTCTTCGATAAGCCATGGACATCCCAGGATCCCCTGAAACTGTCCAAGCCACCAAGGTGAGGCTACTGGGATCCCAGAGCAGAAGCTGAAGCTATGGAAGTACCAGGGGATCCAGAAACAGGTCCAGAAGAAACCAAACCTGGCTCTGCCAGAACTGTGTGATCAAGAGGATCGACACCCCTTTATGTTAGACCTGATGAAGAACCCGCAGCAACATCACAAATGGAGGGAAGGCATAAGCTGCCTGAGGGGGCCACTGCTGTTGAAATGCGTCCACCACCAATGCCTCTGGATCCGAAAGCCAACTGAATAAGTGAGGAACTCTGCAGGTTGTCCTGGAAGCAAAGAGATCTAACACCAATTGGCCCCGCTGTTCCTGGAGCATGAGGAATACTGATTCGTCCAATGTCCAGTTGCGGGCATCTCTCCAGTGACGCGAGAACCAGTCCACTCTGAGGTTGGTCTCCCCGGGAGATAGGCTGCCTTGAGGGTGATGTTGCGATGAAAACAGAACTGAAAGATGTCATTGGTAACCTCGGACAGAGCGCAAAAGCGTGCTCCCTTCAGACTATTTATGTATTGTACCGCTGAGAAATTGTCCATGCACAGCAGGATA
The DNA here is from genome assembly GCA_009364415.1 of Spea multiplicata. Taxonomy (NCBI): domain Eukaryota; kingdom Metazoa; phylum Chordata; class Amphibia; order Anura; family Pelobatidae; genus Spea; species Spea multiplicata. The sequence goes on along the minus strand of VKOC01000001.1, from coordinate 56,848,285 downwards.
CAACAATTAGACTTGTCTTTCACCAGGCTCTATATCGCAAAGGATCTCGCTATCAGCTCCAGGCAATTGATGTGTAAACCTTCCTCAGCCTCTGACCATGGGCCTCCCGTAGCAAAAAATGCGCACGACCCACCCTAGCTGGCTGGCGTCCGATTCCACCACGAAGTCTGGCTCCTGCCTGAAAATGGCTGTGCCGTTCCATGCCTCCATATTCCAGATCCACCAACACAGTTCCATCCTTACCTCCTTCGTCAAAGGGATCAGCTGTTCACAAGAAGGACGCTACCTGAGGAACAAGGCCTTCAACCGCTGCATGGCTCGATAATGGAGTGGACCCAGAAAAATTGCCTGAATGGAAGACGATAGCACACCTACCAGACAGACCAACTGTCGGAGAGAGAACAGATTCCGTCACAAGCTCTTCCACAGCTCCCTCTGAATTGATTTGATCTTCGCCTGTGGGTATGCTGCGTGGAGTCGATCTCGACACAATGCGTTCAGGTACATAATGCATCTGTATCCTCTTCCTCTCAGTTGAGCCGTAACAGGCTTCAGTAGCTTGGTGAAGCACCACGGGGTAGAGCTCAGGCCGAAATGGAGGCGGGTGAATTGGAACCGGAGGAACCGGCGACATTCCTGGGCTATAGGGACCGACATGTAAGCATCTTTCAAGTCAAGTCTTGTGAACCAATTGCCTCTTTGCAGACAGTAGCTGGATAGCCTCCATCTTGAAGTGTCTGTACACCACGAACGCATTGAGCTGTCGTAGATTGATGATCGGTCGGAACTCCCCGGACTTCTTTTGAAGCAGAAATATGTTGCTGAAGAAGCCATTGTCCGGTGGGGCCCACTCGATTGTGCCATTGTCGAAAAGGCTTTGAATTTCTGCTTCTATAAGACGTTGGTGATCTGTAGATACTTCCATCGGATGGGGTCTCGTCCTCTGTACTGGCTCTGTAGTAAAATCTATCGTATAACCCTGAACCGTCTGCATGACTGAGGTAAGGTTGGCCCAAGCCTGAAGAAAAAAAGCAAGCCTTCCAGGGGTTAAACAAGGAAGCAATGATAAGGAGGAAAAGGGCCTACCTGTATTATATCATGATCTTCCTCATCCACAGGCTTCTCTTCCGCTAGATGCACCATGGTGACCTTGGAATGCTGATCCTCGGTTTGGGACTCCCGAGAGAAATTTTGGGACTGTGGCGACACAACCCCTCTGTCGTCCAGACTTGCCAAAAACCCTCTTGGCGCCATGTTGTCGCAATACCTTACGAAGGGAGAGTTGTGCTTTATTGAGCGTCCTATAGAGTTTGACGTACCTCTGAAGTTCTTTCAGGAACGCCTCTCCGAATAAGGCCACGTCCGCCAGGGGTCCCAGATCCTTTGACGCTAGGTCTGCAAGCTTCGGATCCATCCTGAGCGGCCCTGCCCCTCTCCATAGATCGCACTGTGCTAGAATTCCCCATTAAACAGACAGATTGGAGGGCCCATTCCCGCACAGCAGCCGGATCTAGTTGCGAACCTTGAGTTAGGGCCTCGTCCGCGAACATCAAAATACGGGTCAATGGACCAAACACATCCAGAAGTTTGTCTTGGGCCTTCTTCAGCCCCTTTTCAATTCCCTTCTGGGGAGCTCTTTCCGAGCGGGCCATAAACACACCCACAGATCAATTTGAAGGTTGCTCTTTTCTACAGGCGTAGGTGGTATGATCCCCACCAAGGATATTGGAACAGCAGGAGTCCTTGAAGAAAAAAAAAAGGAACATGGTCCCAGGAGCAATGTAAACAGGTTATTTTTATCCGCATAATCGTCAGCCTACCAGGCGTCACTGACTGACAGAGCCTCAGAGCAATCCACCTCCTTTTCTTTTTTTCTTTTTTTTTTTTTTATTGAAACATAGATACAAAACAATAAAACAGATATTAGAAATTCTTTAAATAACATAAGAATATATCTATATACTATCTGTAATATAAATTAACATCTTAGCATAGATAATACAGAATTTAGCTAGATCGAGATACTTCACATATTATCTCATGGTCTAGCGTAACGTAACATAACATAACATAAACATAACATTCATGCCTCATCCACCCACACTAAAGAACTCAAATCTTAATTAATTTATTATAAGTTACCATAGCTAATTGGATATTTATCTGTCCAGGGTTTCTCCTTTTCTGAAGGTGACACATAACAGGCCATGGGATCTGAGTCAGGGATGTGCTTGGCTTTCTTGGCTTTCTTAGCTGGTTCCTTGCCCTTAGGCTTAAAGGTAACCCCTTCATTGCCCTTCCATACGTTTGGGTGCGGGGTATTCGTCACCAGAGTCACCTGACTCCGCTGTCAGCGACCCCTAGTGCCTGATTTGCCTGAGGTCGCCTAAGTGGCTGTTCTGTCGAGGGCTGCGGAATCAACTTGGCCAGGGCTTTTTCCACTAACGCTGCCACCATGGCGTTTATCATGTCTTGGAGGTCCTGGGGTTGCCCATACAGATTCTCCATTTTGGCTGAACAATACAGACACCTGATCAATAAAATATATATAATC
>VKOC01000001.1:56835109-56845631 GCA_009364415.1 Spea multiplicata | reverse complement strand
TCACAATAAAAGGGTTAAACAGGAATGTAGTCCACTAAGTCTCATTCTTTTTCTATTTCTTTGTCCAGGGCATCAGTTTAAAGCTCACAAGGCCGTCCTAGCTGCCTGCAGTCACTTCTTCAACAAATTCTTTCAGGATTTCACTCAGGAACCGTTGGTTGAAATAGAAGGTATTTGTTTTTTTCATTTTGTGGCATTAAACTTTCTTTCCCTTCTACACTTTGCAAATTAGAACAGTAAAGACTAATGTATATATCAAAATATCTCAAAACCAGGACAGTATATGCTAGATGATTACTGAGTTTGCCGCCTCCCTTTAAAATCCAGAAAATTCTATTAAACAGAAATAATTGCATTAATTTCTAAATGAAGAGACAAAATCAAGTTTGAAACTGTTGTATTAAACATCTATACTGAAATAAGTTTTTTTACATACAGTTTGCCCCAAAACACTCTTTTTATTAAATCCTGGTTGGTAATGTTTTTCGACCTAGGTGTTAGCAACACAGCCTTCCAGCATCTCATAGAATTCACATACACCGCAAAACTGATGATCCAAGGCGAGGAGGAAGCCAGCGACATATGGAAAGCGGCAGAGTATCTTCAGATGCATGAAGCCATCAAAGCACTTGGGTTCAGGTACTGAGCGGATTTTTTTTTAAGCAATAGCAAAACTTCAGACCAAGTGCTAGAATTTGAATCCTTCCTAGGATAAGTTAGTGACAAGCTGTATTGTCGGAAGGATTGGCTTTTTTTTCTTTTTTACAGTACAAATGTGGCAGATTTGCACAGGTTTCTTCGATACATTATCATGCCCTGCTTAAAGTTCTCTGTCACGTTAAATATTTAGGCTAAACAAAAAACGAAATATCATTAAAATACTGGTAATTTAATACGTAAAATATTCGTTGCTGGATCTTAAGATAGAAAGTTGCCCGGGACTGGTCAGTTCACCTAATGATATTGTCGGATATTGGCTTGACTAGGGATCCCTAGTGAGGAGATGATCCGTGTGCCTAAGGCTATATATCTAGGCTGGGATTACGCTCTCTCCCTAAAAGATTAATGATGCTGGCGAACTATTCCCTGCCGGCAAGTCTATTAAGCTAAGGTACGAAAAACAACACGTAACCTAATGCACGTTTCACAGGGACAGAGTCTTGCTCATTTATTTTTTATTTATTTTGGACAAAGGGGGATCCACTGCAGTTGCTGACGTTACTTAATTGTTTGAACACCGCTACGATGCTCACTTTAATAAATTCTTTATTGATAACAAGTTTGGAGACACCGTGGTGGTTGTGTATACAAAATAATTCTGGGGAAGACTGGCCAAAAAAACCTCTTACCAGACACAGAACTCTCAGCCACTCTGCAAAATCTTCTTTCTTCCATCATGATCCTACATTTCGTGCAGTGATTGGCTGCTTAAGCTGTCAATCGGTGGCAGTAAAGTACTTCCAATGAAATCAATGGGAGTATGTCCTGTCACTGATTGACAGCTTAAGCAGCCAATCAGTAGCAGGAAACGTTACACATACTACTTCATGTAGCATTAGGCAGAGCTGGTGTTGAATTTGACTGTAAGTGAGAATATCAAATAAACCCTATCACCCCCCCCCCATTTGGCCCCATTAGGAGTATGAGTTTGATTTTTCTGATAACTGTTTAGGGTCTGTGATTGAAATAGTTTCTGAAAGTAAGTGCTGTGTCTGACATGACTGGCTATTGTTACATGTTTCTGTGCTGAATCTTTATCTCTAATGCATTTAATATTCATCTGTACTGACCAGGAGCAAAGAAAGCATAGTCATTCAGGAAAAAACTGAACTGGTGGAAGAAGGGGAAGAAGGAGAAGAAGAAGAAGAAGAAGAAGAGCAAACTATAAAAACTTGGAAGATTACAGACAGTTCAAACATTATAACAGAAACCCTGCCCTCGGATGCTGAGCCTGTTGAAATAGAAGTGGAAATAGCAGAAGGTGCAATTGAATTAGATGGCCATGTTGAGACAATGGAAGAGGCAGTGTCCCCTGAGCAATCTGTGAAATATGTCCAGAGCACGGAGACGTCGGATGACTCGGCCCTGGCCCTCTTGGCAGACATAACCAGCAAGTACCGCCAAGGGGAACAGAAAAGGGAACTGGAAGAAGAGGTTACGAGTGAAAGCGAAGCTGCCGCCCAACAGGTCGAAGGCTATGAGTTAATGGCGGTCCATTTGTCACGTGCCAATGACTTGTTCCATTGTGATAAGTGTGGTCGTTCGTTTAAACTGTTTCACCATTTTAAGGAACATATAAAATCCCACAATGCTGAAACTTACCGGTGCAAAATATGCAATAAAAGATATGTGCGCGAGATTGCCTTGAAACAGCATCTTACCTACTGTCACATCGATGAGAACAATGCCGGCAAAAGACAAAGGCCATCAAAGAAAATACACGTGTGTCAGTACTGCGATAAGCAATTTGATCACTTTGGACACTTTAAAGAGCACCTGCGCAAACATACAGGTAACAACATTTCCTACTACTCTCACTATGTCTTCATGGAAAAGACCAAAGGTTTTACTCTAAATTCTCTAAACCGATTATATTTTGAATATTTCTGGGTGATCGCAACATTTCAAAGATATTATAGAACATATTGCACACAAAAAACATATTCTAAACAAGTTAGCTACATATAATTGTCATATGTGATAAAATGCAGCTAAAATATTGAGTTCAGATATTGCATGTAATGCTACTGTTTTTAAGTTTGTTTCTTTAGACTTCGTGTATACTGTTGGTAGCTTTGGCTACAGTCTGTGTTTTCAAGGGACGCTCCAGCTTCCCATTCAGTCTGTGGGTGCTTTAATTCTTTTAACGTAAAAATGTTAGTATGCATATTAAACTACTTGCCATTAGGGGAAGCTGCAGCGCCTCTTCTGTGATCTCATTTTCGCTTCCCTGGCTTAGAGGGGGAAAAAAACGCTCCCGTTGAAGTCCATGGAAGCGCTTTCTGCACATGCGCAGGGTGGGGTCTCGTGCTCTTGCAAGGGAAACCACATGGAAATTTAAAGGGACCACTCAATTAAGTTAAATTGCGTATGACTGGAGCGTCCCTGTAAGAGCCATGTAATCCATATAGTTTTTATTAATTTTTATCAAAACCAGCCAGTGTTCAGAGAATGTGTTTGGGACAAAAATGCACCCTAAGCTAAATACCTATAACTGATTACGATAACAATGTGCTAACCATTTTGTTAAATAGGGAGAGTTCCATTACATCTTAAAAAGCAGGTAGAGTGATCCCTGGAACAACCATTGTTAAAGTGATATGTGCCCATGCACTACAAATGATCTCTAACTATTCTGAAGCAGTTTCCCAGGTGTATTGTCCTTGTTGCAAACAAAAAACCCAGATGTTTACCCGTGGGGTGATGCACCCCGAGATGGCCTTATACAGACTTTACATATGTGGATTGTGTTGAAGCCACCCTTTTTTTTATTATAATCTTTTATTTATATAGCGCCAACAAATTACGGAAAGCTATAAGCGCTGTAAAGCTAGGCACGGTTCATCGCTGCAATGGTCCAATGCATTTAATATTTTTTTGCACTTGTGTTCTTTTTGTATGAGGTATGAAAAAACTCTCGGGTTTTGCATCAATGCCATTTTAACTCCTTCACAACCAATGATGTACCACTGCGTTTGGCTTCCCTACTCGGGTCTCATTTAGATCAATATAATAGTTCCATTTTTTTTTCTTTACATGTACTTACTCAGCCATGGTTTCAAAGGTCTATATTAAAGAGACATTTTTGTACTTTATATGTGGAAACAAGTGCAAAATAACATCAATAAATATATCCCTTTCAGTGTTCAGGCAATGCTAGATATGCATGGAAAACTGACCTTTTGAGTGAACGTATACAGTCGTGTAAAAAAGAAAGTACACCCTCTTTGAATTCTATAGTTTTACATATCAGGACATAATAACAAGCTGTTCCTTAAAAGGTCTAAAACTTAGGTAAATGCAACCTCAGATGAACACCACCACATGACATTGCACCGTGTCATGACTTATTCAACAAAAATAAAGCCAAAATGGAGAAGTAATGTGTAAAAACAAAAAGGAAAGACATCAAAAACGATCTGAGAGAAGCAATTGTTGCTGTCCATCAATCTGGGAAGGGTTTATAAGGCTCTTTCCAGACAATTTAAAGTACAGCATTCTGCAGATTATTTAAAAGTGGGAAAACGTTCAAGACAGTCCAACCTTCCCAGGAGTGGACATCCCAGCAACTTCACCCAAAGGTCAGACCGTGCAATGCTCAGAGAAATGGCAAAAAACCCAATAGTTACATCGCTGACTCTCCAGGCCTCAGCATGTTAAAGCTCATGACAGTACAATTGGAATAAGACTGGATTGTTTGGAAGAGTTGCCTGGAGAAAGCATTTTCTCTCTGAACAAACCACAAGGCTTCTGTAACAATGTCCTGTGGACAGAGAAGACTGAAAATTGAGATGTTTGGCCATAATGTGCAGCGCCACATTTGGGAAAAACCAAACGCAGCATATCAGCACTAACACCTCATTTGAGTTTGTTCTGCAGCCACAGGACCTGGGAAGCTTGCAGTCATTGAGTCGACCATGAACTCCTTCCATGTACCAATGTATTCTAGAGTCAAATGTGAGGCCACCTGTCCCAACAGCTAAAGCTTGGCCGAAACTGGGTCATGCAACCGGACAATGATCCCAAGCACACCAGCAAATCTACAGCAGAATGGCTGAAAAAGAAAAGAATAAAGCAACATCCCAGTCAAAATCCTGACCTCAACCCAATGGAAATGCTGTGGCAGTACTGTAAGAGAGCTGTGCATAAACAAATGGCCACTAACCTCAATCAACTGAAGCAAAGATATAACAAAGAGTGGGCCAGAATTCTTCTACAATGATACGAGTGTCCGATAACGTCATACAGAAAACAATTACTTCAAGTTACTGCTGCTAAAGGTGATTCCACAACCTATTGAATCATAAGATGTACTTAGTTTTTCAAACAGGACTTCTCCATTTTGGCTTTATTTTGTTGAATAAATAATGAAACTGCAATTTGTCATGTGTTCATCTGAGGTTGCATTTACCTAATTTTAGACCTGCTAAGAAACAGATGATTATGTCCTGATATGCAAGAGGGTGTATTCTTTTTCACATGTCTGTATAAGCTGCCCTGCATCCTGGTAACATTTGGAGGCATTCAGCAACAACCAAAAATGTTTTTTTTAAAAAACGTGAGATCGCTCTCTGGAGCAATTCCATGTGCCATATTGCAAGGCAGCATACCTTTGCTAAGATTTGTTGCCCTTTTGCTGGCCAGAACCAATGAACATAAAAAGGTTCGAAGAAGGTCTGTCGAGACCCTCATAGACCTCTGAGTTTCCCCTGCAGGCTGATCATAGGTGTTGTGATCAGCAATGCAGGGCAGTGGAGCCCTGTAATTATATAGTAATATTATATATATATATATTAGATTTACTTAAACAAAGCTAAATCTGTGATGTCACCATGACATAAGAGGAAACATCCGATTCCAAGAAAATGTAAAATATATATAATTTAAATATAGGTGGCCAAAACACCTTGTACCTCACCCAGTACAAATAAACAGTGGAAGGGGTATTTTTTATAAAATAGCAATACGTTACTTTGAAAAACAGTCCGGTCAGAAAGGGGTTAGTATGTGATTTTTGTTTTATAGTATTAATTTTTTTAAAATATTTTTTTAATGTGGCTAGGAATACGATCAGTCCACCACCTTGTGTGTTGGAGGAGTTGTCCCTTTCTGCCGGCAGCGTGCAGGAGAGATACCCTCTTTATCTAATCCCCCCCCTTTTTTTGTGTGCCATGCCTTTGCCCCTTTCTCTCTCTTCCCTTTCGATCCTACCCGATAACCCTACCAGGTCAGCAATACACCTCGACATAGGCTCCCTCTGTCTGCTCTTTGAAATGAATCGTACTAACTACTGGTTATTACAAGCGTAAGAGCTTCAAAATTGTCTGTAATTGGATTGTATATTAGATGCTGATCCTTCCTACCCCAATTATGTATCCCTATCTACGGGGAAAATAAGTGCTTACCTGTGGTAGAAGATGAACCTCTGAGGCTGCTCTCCTCCGTGGTCAGATGATTTTTTTCCCTCGATTGGCAGCGAGTCCGTGTCAGGAAAGCTGTCCTATTGAATTAAAAGGGATCGCGATCGTACGGGTTCTAAGGACACCTGCCCCCATCTTTCCACAGGCAACTGGTGGCAAGTACATCGCGTGCAAGGAGATTTGTTTAGCCAAACACCTTTCCTTCGTAGAAAATTGCTGAATGCTGGGAGGGGGTAAATGCATATCGGAAGATTGTGCCTAATTCCTCCATGCGTTTCCAAGGGGCCTCACCACATACATTTTAAATGACCTCTAACATGATATGTTCATTAACATGCTTGTGATGGCTGAAGTGCCGCTTTAGAAGACCTCATATCACAAAGCACCTGGCAAGATGGTGATTTGTGGAAAAACCTGGTATTACAAGGAGGGCTGGATGGTTGGAAAGGGAATTCTGGAGAAATTGAAACATTGTGATTATAAAAAGGTAAACACTTCATAAAGTCCCAAAAATAATTTTTTGTATTTATACAAGAAAATTTGTAAGACATAACCTGAGTTAATCAACTTGTCTGTAGGTCTAGTAAAGAACTTCAATACCCCTTGCAATCTTGAATGTTGCTTGGTGTAGTTGTTCGCTGTTATGTGTTTTGATGATTTGGGTTCGAATGATCTTTTAGAATAATGTATAATTCTGCTTGGCAAATGCAAAACCAAGGGCAGTTATAGTTCAATTCCCTTGTAAATTCCGGTGTCAATGCCTTGCGGTTCAGCGGAACTTTACAAATCTGAGTTCTGAAATATGAAATTTATACTGTTTGTGTGTTTTCTACATTCCATGCAATTTGTCTTCTTCTAAACAGGTGAAAAGCCATTTGAATGTACTAACTGCCACGAGCGCTTCGCCAGGAACAGTACTCTGAAATGTCACTTGTCGGCTTGTCAGTATGGAGTTGGTGCCAAGAAGGGAAGGAAGAAGTTGTATGAATGTCAGGTAACAAAATGTTTGTTTACATCTTTAAATGTCCGATATACCGTATTGGCCCGAATATAGGCCGCACTTTTTTTCCAGCCTATATTCGGGGTCTAGCGTCCGACGCCCAGGACATGCAGTCCCGGACGCCGGGCAGGCAGCGGGGTTAGGATACAGATCCCCCGCAGCGGTGCAGGGGACCCGTATCCTACTCTCCGATACGCTCAAACAGCCTCCCCTGCTGGCACTTCCCACGGGGGGAGTCCCGGCAAGGGAGATTTTAAAGCACATCTTGCAGTGGAGGCTGCTTATGCTCGCATCGCCGCTGCCGGTGAACGTCTGCGCGAACAATCTTCCTTACCGGTACTTCCCACGGCGAAAGTGCCGGCACCGGAAGTTGATTACGTGTTATGCGTAGATGTCCCCCGCAAGACCCCGTGGAGTCTGCACCGGTAAGTCTGGTGGGGGGGGACATCTTGGGAACAGAGTGGCAGCATATCTCGGGGGGGGGGGGGGTAGAGTAGTAGCAGCATATCTCGGGGGGGGGGCATTTTTTTCTAAAAAAGCCCCTAACTTTTAGGGTGCGGCCTATATCCGAGCCAATACGGTAAAACCATGCTTTGCAGAATGAAGTGATTTGTTTTAGTCCAGTCCCTACATTTTAAGACGTTCCAGTTGTTTTGATAGTTGGCCTTGCACATTGAGAAAGTAGCTCAGTTTGGGGGTCGCCATTAATAAACATGGTGGCACTAGATGTACTTTGATCGAATAATATAATTTTAATAATGATGACTGAAAATTGAATGAAGTTGAATTTAAAAAACAATTTGTCTAAGGTTATACAGCTTGAGTATCCCTTATCTGAAATGATACATTTAAATAAGGTGTCTGACCTCTTCTGAAGTCAGTGGACTCTTTCCACTTTAGTTATTCAGGCTTCCGCGTGTGGAAAGTCTGAACAACTGACTGGACGCGGGTGAGAAGACAGATCTGTTATCCGAAATTATCCCTTATCTGAAATACGGTACTTCTGGTGCCAAGCATTTCAGATACTCAACCTGTATCTTGTTTCTGGGAAAATAAAATATTGTAATTGCTACAATGTTTCTCTTTCAGGTTTGCAATAGCGTCTTTAATAGCTGGGACCAGTTTAAAGACCACCTGGTGCTTCACACAGGGGATAAGCCGAACCACTGCACATTGTGTGATTTGTGGTTTATGCAAGGCAGCGAGCTAAGGAAGCATCTACAAGAGGCGCATAATATTTCCGAACGAATTGTGACAGAGGTTGTGCTTCCAACTGAAACGGGAGAGGGAGAATCTGTAGCATCGATGACATTTGTGGAGCAGGTGGAACAAGTCCATGTGGTGCCTGTAGATCAAGTTATACAGGTGCAGGTGGATCCCCCCCATTTAACAGTGGGTCATTTGCATCAGGATCTGCTTGAAGTCAACCAAGTAAAAGGAACACATATATTGGATCTCCAGGCACAGGTACACATGGGCCATATTGCAGTGGAGCATCTTCAGATAGATCCGGGAACCGAGGTGCATGTCGAGGAAGTACATGTTGAGCATTTAAATCAGATACACATGGAGGAGGTGGAGACGGAACTCCTTGATGAGTCCGGCATACAGCACATGGAGCAAACCATTGAACAGGATGGCTCATGCCAAGCGGAGGAAGTAGAACTTCATCAAATTGTGCACACAGAAGGAGACAGTGTACAGATTAGACAAATTGAAATGGCACACATTGCTTCAACAGCTGAGTAGCACCTTAAACTGCCCGATGCTAAAACGATAAAACAATCCAAAAAATGATTCAACAATGTTAAGTATTGTATAGAGTTATTTCGCTGCATTGGCAGAGGACGTGTCGGACCGTGCCCCAGTCCTGTCTGTTGTATGATGCCCTAGCACTCTGTACAAAAGACTGTGGAACCCTCTTTATAGGAAGCTATACATAATGCAAAATAATATTGCTCTGGAAATCTATACGTGTGTGTTTGTTATGTTTTTTTTATTAATAATACTTAAAACTCGGCAGTGGCTGCAAGCAGTAAGCTTCCTATGAGAAAAAAAAACTTGCGTCCAAGCTACATAAAGTCGAATGCTCGCCCCTCTTGGTTTGTTGAGCTTGTCCTTCGGGTTCACAATCCAGTTGAATATCAGATCACTGGTTTGACTGTTTGAGAAAAAGTTGTTTAGGCCCCTGGAGAATTATTTTCTCGGCGATGTGGCAGAATAATCATCCATTCGTACGCAGCTCTGTAGCATGCAGAGTCCCCTTTCAGATAAAGCTCTTTATGCGCATCGATTGAAAACAGTTGTCCTTAAACATCAATGTGCAAAAGCAACCGCACTTTTAGCTAATGAACAAAAATACCTCTAAAACCATATTTTTCTCAATCTGGGCTCCATGTGTTTTAGTTCAGTTTTCATCCGTTTCCTTTGGCTGTAGCTGCGATCCAGCCTTTCCATTATCCACCAACAGTGAGGGGACCAAGCGTGAATTATTTATTGGGCATAATTAGAATGTGTACAGAAAAAAAGTTTCTCCACCATTGAATATCACCAAGAACGAGGGCAGTTCCGCTGTGAAGCATAAGCCTTTGTTTGCTAAGCAGTCTCCATATTTCAGGTATTTGTACTTTGTATTTTAAAATTAATTCCAAAATCGATTGTTATTTCATTTTGCAAAACTGTCGGCCACTAGCGCCGTTGCCTGTTGTGGTACAAATTGCTCAAATGCATGTGTGCTGAAAATACTTTTAATATATAAAATCCAAGTACAAACAAAACCCCAAGTTTGTTATTTGACATTCAGCAGGAAAATATCATTATTAGTTGTATTTGTATACGGAAGCCATATTCTCGCATACTGCATTTTTAATACGTCCCGATGTTAATTATTTTCCATATTCTGGTTATCACCGGCCCATCCTCGGTGAATACATGTTTTCTGGGGCTAGGCTGCCCAACGCATTGCACTGAAGCCAGCTAAACAGACCTGCATGTTACGGCGCTTTGATAACAGATGTATAGCATGTTTAGAATAACGCAACTGTGATCCAAACACAACAGGTAACAACAATTCATGGGTTTGCTGTGGGGTCCCCGTCTGATGTCTCCAATCTCATGTACTGGAGACTAGTTAGAACCTGTATTTATTTTACCTATAATAAGGCTGAGATTGAATTATTGTCTATACCTACATTTCTTTTCTATACTACCGCTACCAACTTTTGCCAACTTTTGCCCTCGGAATTATTGGCAAACTTTTTTTTTTAATGCATAGGAACAATAAACAGATCAGACATCTGTAGTCCTTGGTAACGTATTTAATTTGAAGCCGGCTATTCATTTCAGAATCCAAAGTATTCGTATTGTAGTTTTTTGTTTTTTT
>VKOC01000001.1:56808307-56835009 GCA_009364415.1 Spea multiplicata | reverse complement strand
TCTATGAAGAACAATTCTGTAGATTCCTGTTATTGAACTCCGTGAGTCTTTTCCCCGGTTGTTGAGAATATGTTCTTCTGTAATGCCTAAACTTTCCAGGGTAGCCTTCACCTCTGACTCTTCTTCTTTGAGTACGTTTGTATCTAGTAGATGTTTTGGGTCCAACTTGACTGGTTCCAGTGGCTTTGGGTACTCTATGCCATGCATCCATTCACTGTTCACTATGTAATCAACGCTGCACCTTTCTGAAGGTATTAGTTGAAGCATTCCCTTGATTAGTTTTTGGCAGGGTTCCGACACATAGGGAGGGATGGTGTAGGTCCCATCGAGAATGCACTTCTTTAATTTGGCAACGGTATCTGCTCGGAATGGCATGCTGCCAGTCACCATAAAGTACAATAATATTCCCATAGCCCAGATATCGACATAGACACCAATGTAATGTTCATCTCTGAAGAGCTCAGGGGCAGCATATGGAGGAGAGCCACAGAAGGTATTTAAAGTTTCATCTTTTTTACTTATTGTGCTAAATCAAAAATCTCCGACCTTCACGCAAGTGTTGCTGGTGTAGAAGACATTTTCGGCTTTCAGGTCTCTGTGTATTATTTGGTTATCGTGCTGATGAGAGAGGAACAAAAATGATATCATAATGCGTCACACCGCTGCTTAAACTTCATAACGGGACAGGTTCAAGGTATCTCTCAATGAAAATTAAACGGGAAAGTATTTCCCCCCCATCTTTGACATGATTGATTATCAAAATAATTACTCCCTCGAGGAAGGACTATAAGCTCCTTAACTGGAGTTAAAGACTGGCTTTCCTAAATAGGTTTATTATGACCATACTTCAGGTGAACAGGCTGCTTATGAAGGGTATGTATTATGAAGTATGCTAAATGCACAGTCCTGCCCCCAAGGGCAGCTTTTTCATTTCCCCAACTTTAACATAAGTAATAAAGGGACAATTATTTGTAAACTGGAACCTGCAGAATTTAGGGCCACTAACGTTACAGTGATACATGGAATCTGCCACGTTCTTATAGGTCTCATCCCCAAAGCAGCAGCCTAATCTGCATACATGGTAGTACCATCCCTGTCAGTACCCGCTTTCCCCAATTTTGGGTTCCTTCAACCTTTATATTAAAATTATATTGACATGCTTTCTTACCATGTGCTTCACAGCGGAAACTATCTGCGAGAAGATAATTTTGCTCTCGGATTCTGACAGCTTTCCTTCTGTGTTGATTTTGGCAAACAGCTCCCCGCCTCCTGCGTATTCCATGACCAGGTGTAGTTTAGACAGGGTTTCCAAAACTTCGTACAACCGAATGATGTTGGGATGATGCAGCTTCTCCATGCTTGAAATCTCACGTGATAAAAGTCGCTGTGTTTTTGGATCCAGCTTGGTTTTATCCAAGATTTTTATTGCAACTTTTTCTGTACAAAGAGAACAAACAATACAATGTTACATGAAAACAAGACCTGGGCATCAATATCTCAGATCGAGTTGTTTCTGCAGCACATTTGGTTATTGAGGCTTAACAAGGATCATCAGAGTTATAGATGAATATCAGGGCGAAAGTGAATACTTTATCAGCTTCCATATTAAAGTTATGAAGGCTAACCTCAGGCAGAGACCAGGAGCTGAAGCTCATCCTCAGATGGAAAGCATACAGTATTTCTGGACATGGCTAACATTATTATTATTTATATCCATCATATTCCGCAGCATTAGCTATGGTTCAAGGAGATCTAGTGGAGCCCATGATTGGACAACGCACTGGTGGTGTGGATCGACAACATTTGACATACCTTGACTTTTCATGAATAAAACATACAAGAATTGTAGTGAGAGCTTCTTAGGGACTAACCGTTCGTTCCAACGTTGACAAATACTACTAAGTAGGATATAGGGAGATCTTTTCACCATAATCACTCACCCGACAATTCCTGGACTGTGACCGAATCATGACAGGTAGCATAATGATGCGATTTGTTTTTGGGTTGCTATAGTTTTAGCAAAAATGGCACAATTCATTTTAAGGGATCATTAAAAAATAGTCAAAGTCTCAGCCATAACTGCATTACTATTGCATTATTATTGCAGAGGTTGTATTCTATATGGATCTATATGAAAACCTTATAGAGACATGAGCAGATGTGTTGCTCGTCAACTGAAAGGTTAAAAATACGTCCGAGCCTTGTCATTATAGCCTCCATAGTATCCCTTTCACCATGCATCCTTCTAAGGTGGAACATCAAGGAGAAGACCTTCTTGGAGGTAACTCCCATGAATAAAGTCTACCAAGTGGGCAGTGATCCTATCTTTAAGACCTCTATTGTATATACTGCACAGCGCTATAGAATATGTTGGCTCTTTCGATATCAAAGTTCTTTCAATTATATTTTTTGTTAACAAATTAAAAAAAATGTATTACCTTTAGTGAGAACATGAATTCCAAGCTTGACTTGTGAGAAATTGCCACTTCCTATCTCACCGCGTAGGCGATAAAAACCAAGCCTTTTGCCCAAGGTCAGCTCTTTCACAGTCCTCTCATCCCGGGACATATCTTGAGTAAGTTTTTCGAAGGGCGTGAGCTTGCGTGGTTTCTCTTCTCCGTCTTGTTCACCGGGCTCAGATCGCCCATAGTCCTCCAAGCTGTCGTGGCGGTTCCAGCGGGCATACCGCTGGTTCCCTCCCGCCCCCCCATTCATGTACATCGCTGTCATTGTCAACATCTGGACGGCTATTGTTAACGGTTCTTCCGGAAATAAAATGTTTTAAGTGCGCAGATCAGCACCGATAGTGTTTTGAAAGATATCCACAGCCAATGAATATGTTAAGAGTTGGTTGAGATATACTGCAATAAGAATTAAGAGAACAGATATTCGCTTGCAATCTGTCTTAGGGTTGACAGATCCACTAAAATCTCTCCTAAACTCTCTTGCTTTCTAGAGATTGGCTTTAAAATGCAGTTACTAATCAAGAAGCCTTCGCTGGTTCGTGACCGTGTGTCCTCACGTAGGAGTTGAGACAGCTCCTCTTGGATTCTGTGCTTGTTCGAGAACAGATTTGTCCTTCATCACTTTCATCATTTACTCTACTCCAGTGACCCGCTTCTCTTCCGCTGGCCCCGTATTACCGAAGGCTGCAGCTAATGCGCCAGCTGTGGTTAGCCTGGACGATGCGGCGAGTGTGAGAATGCCCGCTCCTGCTCCACAGAAGTAATTTGCTGCCTTGGTCACATGGCATGACAGGATTAAACAGCAGCAATGTCACTTTAGCCTCCTTAACCAGTCTGCATTAAGCCTTCTCAAAAGTTATCCAGACGTCTGGCTCCTCCTAAGGAGAGATACGAAAAGGATGTCCTGAACAATTATGCAAGCGCATTTCTAAGTGCAGTTAAAATATGTTTGTATGATAACACAAATCAAGTCTCCAACACATTATATATATATAATAAGTATAATATATAATATATAAATAATATAATATATATATACTACCATTCAAAAGTTTGGGGTCAGTTAGCTGTTTAATAAGGACATTTCTAGCTGTAACATAATTGTAAAAAGGTTTCCTAACGTTAAACATAAACTCGGATGTGGAACACAGGAGTGATGGGAGTGATAAAGGGCCTCTGTGCGCCTATGAAGATATTCTATTAAAAATCCTCTGTTTCCAGCTAGAGAAAATTTTCTTTCAAACACAGGGACATTTCTAAGTCACCCCAAACTTTTAAATGGTAGTGCTTGTATATGTACAAACATGCCTCGGTCATCTGCTTAACTGGGATAGGTAAATAACCATTTATCACTTTCTAGACCCCGGAAGTAATGGCTGTTTATAGTTTCGCTTAATATTTTATATATATATATATATATTTTTTTTTCATGAACTGAATTAAATGAATAGTTTGCATGAATGTCGCATGAGGCAATATATTCTGCATTATGCAGGAAATTAGAGGTTCCTTGGTGTTCCACGTTTAAATTCTATGTTTAAAGGGACTGTATACTAAGCAGATCATACAAAGCATGCAATCTAATTACAGCCTGTGATAGAAATTGGCTTTTTAGGATAATTAGAGTGTCTGTAAATATTCACTTTAATAATGTGTAATAAATGCACATTATGTTTTAGAAAATGCTATAAAAAACGCTATTATTTATTTATTTTTTAATGATTCTCACACTATGGATATATTCAGAGTATAAACCAAGGACGCTTAGGAGAATAAAAATATACTAAAAATATACTAATTTAAACATTACACACTGCTTATTGTGTTTTGTACTTGGTACTTTTTATTTTACCCGAGAGATGCATGGCCCGTTATAACTCTCGATAACATGTACTGTCAATAAAATAGTGCGATAATCAGCAATTGTCACTAAATCAAAGAGGGTAAATAATCTAAGCGAAGAGAAGGCCATAGAAAATCAGTAATGTAGGAAAAGTGTTGAGGAAGTAAATGGGGTTAACAGAGAGAGGGGGCCACCAGATGCATTTTAACGAGACCGGCTCCTTGAATTCCTTATGTCTTCATGAAGTTGCCATAGCGAGAATAATCGCTGGACATGAGTTGGTGCCAAAAACATGTGGGTAGATCGCTCCTTTAATAACACTGCCTTTTAATGGCAGGTCTGATGGAGAGCGTTCATGTTCATACTAGGAAAATAAAACCAAGTGATCATAAAGAAAAATCACTTCTTATGACTCAGAGGGTCAACGTGAGTTTTTAGTCTATGATCTAGCATGCTTACGCTCAGAGGTGGACTAACAATGGGATAAATGTGGTATTTGCCCCTATTGGAAAGGGCACTTGCTGCTTAACGGTTGCAGTGTAATTTATTTATTTATTTGCCTGCATTGCACAGCAGGAATAAAGTTCTTGTGCTGGGCGATATGGAAGTCCAGATGGGTGCCTACTTAGCGTATGGGGTCTCTCTTCTGCTCCCATTATGGGGAGTATGATTAGTGATGGCAGAATGAGACAGGACCAGTCGGTAAGAAGCTCTTTCTGTAGTCACAGTTGCCATTAGTAAGAGTGGGAGCAGAAGGGCTCTTGGCTCATAAGGAAAATGCAGGGGTCAGAGTTACTGTGGCACGAGCCAAAGCCAGCAGCCTGCAGCTACAGGAAAAGAGATACTCTGCCGGTAGGAGCTTGGAACTGTTTTTATGGGTTATGGGTAATGGCCACACTTACTTGGTACTTGGTATACTCTATCTTTTATAATCTGAACAATTCCAACATCACTAGGGAATTTTTGATAAACAAGAAACTTTGTTTCATGAATCATGAAGCTATTACCATGTTTATCATCTTCATAATAACAATTTGATATACCGGTACTATGTATCCCTGTAAAAACGATATATACGCACAAGTTATTCTTTGGAGTATGGCCACACCTGACCTTGATCCACCCCTACTTATGGTGAGCAAAACATGACAAAAGCCTCCACTATAGACCGCAGCAAGTAGTAAGTAAAACACACACCCATGGCGTAACACTCCATAAATAACATTCATGACATAACACTCCACTTCCCGGCTCCTCTACCAGGACAAGAGATGCAGAGAACAGGCCTCAAGTAACATCTCGAAAACATAGCATGTGTCAGAAGTGGTCACCCTATTTCAGCTTGGAGGTGACATAAAGCCACAACGTGCTACTCGCAGTCGTCACCCCTTGCGATCGTGTACTCTGCAAGCTGTGAGATGTGTCCCTTGCTCTTTCCTTGAATATTGGTATATTTCCAAATACTAATATATAAATTTATATATAAATTAACTATATACTTCTCGCATTGCTTGTAGCACCTCACAGAAATTCTCATACTCATTGGTGGTTAGCAGAAGATGCTCAGATTAAGATGCTCTTTTATGCGTAACACTGGAGGAATCTGATGACACTTTATAAGACAATAATAAATATTAACCCTGCTCTTATCAGGTTTGTGTGCGGTGGCAGTTTTTAATTTTTTTTATCCTGCATTATGTTGGATGTATGGACAATTACACATTTAATTCAAGCACTTATACAGCCCACATACTCAGAGGGACGCTGGGCATGCGCAGGTCAACAATATGTGAAATGTTTACTAGACTTGTTGATTTGGATTCATACAAGTGGATAGTAGGGAGAAACGGATGAAGAAAGAAGACAGAAGAAGAAGAAGAAGAAGAAGCAGAGCTGCGGGAAAAGAGACAGGAACACAGAACACGGCGGAGAAGGTAGGAAGACATTGAGAGAGCGCCTGACAGCGTTATTGAGAATGTGAGAGAACATGAATGAGAGTGTAAGAGAGAGAGTGAATGTGTGTGAGAGAATATGAATGAGGGTGTGAGAGAGAGTGAATGAAAGAGCGTGAAAGACAACAAATTCTGTTTGTGAATGGAAAAAGCTCACCAAAGTTTGTCAGAACTGAAAAGGCAGAAATTTGGGATTGGAAAATAAATGGACCAAAAAATGAAAACAAAATCTGTATCTGAATCGTTTTTGGTCCATGTGCACAAGTCTAATGTATACAAATGTTGTAAAAAATGGCTAATGTGGTGTACTCCTTTGCCGATAAAATCCAAAACATCCCCTAAAGACATCCAGAGGATCTGCAATATACATGTGACCACTACCAACCGCATCCAACATCTTTATTATCCTCAAAATAATCAAAATCTCTGAAGGTTCAGTATAACATAACATGTTGGTGCTTTGTAAATTAACAGTAAGTGAAACAAATTGGTCAAGAGATGAGAAAATCAACTGGTCCAAGGAAGTGGCCCCCCGGTGGGCAACACCCATAGTAAATACACCTCCATTTAGATGACAGGCTCTGCAGTGAAATATCTGTATTATGAAATGATTGTAAGCTTTTTTTGAACAGAGCCCTCTTTTCTGCCCGTGATGCAAAACTTCTTACATCCTGCGTACCCACTGTACAATTAATAATAATACATAATAATAATAAATAATAATAATACTGAAAACAACAAACCCCAGCTGCACATGACCAAAAGAAGCTATAGAGTTAAAGCATGATAATCCTTAACATTTCTGAACATGCGCATCCAGAGTTATCTAAATGGGTAAGTTGACTTAAATCTATGTAGTGTGCATCAGCCACTGTACTAAAACAAACACCAAGGAGTTATGTAACACATCGGAGATGATTATCTTCACCAACGCATCCCCTGAAGCTGCTGCTCTCCCACAAGTTATACAGCTTGGTTTATATCAAAGCAAGAAACCTTTAAAAAAACAAATATATATTCACCATTCCGAACACCCCTCCCCCACACTCTTACAAAAGCAATTTAACAATGAGGTAGAGGAAACATGATGGGCAGGAATAATTATACAAATCGTTGGAAAAAGATGTTGGCTCCATGCTACATTCTAAACGTGTGGCGTGTAGTGGCGGGTAGTGGCGTGGAGTGGCGTGTAGTGGCGTGTAGTGGTTATAGACACCAAATGTCGTCCTGCCCGTTTATTCAGAGGAAATGCTGTTGGACAGTTTTAAGGGTTTAGAGGAAGTGCTCGAAGTTTTCTATGGGAGCTGATGGGAGGCAGAAGGTGGTTATTTTTTGGCATTATCCAGATGCCAAGGCTAGGAAAGTTCCCAGAAATCGTCCCCCCCACCACACACAAACACACCATGCCAGCAGTGAGGAGAACTCCTATACCCCTTTGAGGGCCCCATGTTGGAAGTGGGGGGCAACACTGTAGATTTTTTCATGTTTGAGAAGCATATTTGGGGTCTCCCTGGGTTTGACGTGGAGTCTCTAGGTGAAGCCCTGCTTCCCCGGGACTCTGGTCAGTTTCTTGTTTCTCTGGGAAGGGGAGCAGCATTTGGTCAAAACTAACTAAGTCCTGCTGTTCACAAAGCTGCCCCCCCCCAGAAGAGGGAGAGATCTCCAGTTAGCCAACCCTTACGCATATAGGATACTGAGAGAGTGCTTTCTCTGCCTAGTGGGGTTGATGTTGAGGAACAACTAGAATATTTGGAAAATAAGTAGGTATCTAATTCTTAGCTCATGTGTAAATACTTCATAAACATCAATTGGACCATATTATAAGTAATAAATATTATAATATTTTTTAATTATTAATTTTATGAATTAATCTAGGAGGGAGGTAATTGAATTAATAATTATTTATAACCTTTATTAGTAGGCATTTATAAATTAGTTTTGATGAGTTTATATCTTGATTTAACATTTATATAATAGTTGGACGCTATGATAGATATAGAGGTGCTTATTTAATTGTTTGCAGATATTTACTATAGCTATAGATTTTTGTTGTTTTGTTTAGGTCATTTTAAGTGGTTATTAGAACGGATTAGGGCCTACATTTCTAGCTATTTTAAGGACGTATTGGTCCACCTTTCTATAGAAGAGGTTAGAGCCATGGAATAAGTATGTTGTACATGCATTAGGTGTGACATGTATTGCAATTATGAATGCTTTTCTAATCCTTTCTGGGGTTTTTTGGATTTTTTTTCTCTATTGATCATGAAGTTTAAATAAAAAAAATAATAAAATCAATTAAAATTGCTTGGATAGCCATATTAGATTCCCATATGGTGTCCACACTATATTCTGATGCCTTCTAAATAGATATATATATTGCGTATCTTAACACAATTTTAGATGGGTACATTTTTTTTACTAAAAATGTAAAACGTAAGATTTAGGATAAGTAACATCTTAAAAGGCAATTAGAGAATATATAGTTTACCCATACTCTTTACAATATATATATTACATATTATATGACTTTTTAATCCCTATTAGGAATAAATGGACAAAATTGGTAAACTAGAATGTATTACCCACAAAATGGTGCAGCACCCACAACCTTAAGAACATGTGCGGATAACATATATTCATAAACAGAGGTTGTCTTGGGTGCAAGAAGGACAATGTGACAAAGCAAACTTGTAATTGTATGTAAACTTGTATTTCATTCTTATTCTGTTTTGGAATATTTGTCCCAGTTGTTCTTTAATCGCTTGTTCCCAATACATAACCTTACAGTATTCATTTTTATCTTTACACTGTAACAATGGTCATTATCCTAAGAGAATCAGTAGTCCAGAACAGAACATCAGATCTCATGGGCTAGACAGGATTAGGCATAAAACCCTTAATGACCCACAGGTGAGACACCTAAAGGATTATGCAAATCCAGCCGGTGAACTAGTTTAACATTAGAAGGGCTGCCAGGAACATAAGCCGGAACACGTTGTTCCAGACGGTAAGACAAAGCCTAATGCTGACATAGAAACACTGTGTTGCTGTATCAGCCGGGAACAAAAAAGTTGTTACCAACAACTGCTGGATGGCATTGGGCATTCATCGGTCATGGGGAAAACAGCGTCATCTCTATGGTGAATGGTCTAGCATGGACCCTTTATAAAATACCTCTCTCTGGCACTTTCAGTGCTACGATACCACATGGTGGACACGTTTTGCCAAATTTTAGTCTTAACCTGGTTATGTGAGAAGATGTAAATATATGGGACCCTGTAGCAGGTGAGAAAATCACAATATACAATTAGTGACTTCAGCGAGTTCACATGAACCCTAAAGATTACTTAGTCTTAACACCAAACTTGCAAGGGTTATTGCAGATATTATTTGCTTCATTCACTTTAAATGTCCTCTAACTTAATTTAAAAATACTTGAGTCCAACAGCCCTATTGCAACTATTATTCATCTTTAATATACCTCACTACATGGGAAACAAAATGTCCATCATCATTATCAAAACAGTTACCCCTATGGCTAATTAAGTATGGCATAAGGTAACATCACAACAGGGTAACCAACTGTAACCAAAACAAATTACCAAGCCTCACAGAACCCTGACTTTAACCCCATCGAAAACTTTTGGGATGAACTGGAATTGAGATTGCGAGCCAGGCCTTCTCGTCCAACATCAGAAATGCTCTACTGGATGAATGGAAACAGTCCAAAAATCGTGTGGAAAGCCTTCCCAGAAGAGTGGAAGCTGTTATTGCTGAAAAGTGGGACCAACTACATGTTAATGTGTATGTACTTAGAATGCAATGTCATAAAAGTCCTTGTTGGTGTAATGGGCAGGTGTCCCAATACTTTTGTCCAAATAGTGTATGAGCAAAACGAAGCAGAGACATCAAAGAAACGTCTCCTTTTCTTCATTATTATGTTAGTACAAATCATAAGCATATTCAGGTTTTACCTTTGGTCTCATATCTTTCTATAATTTGTGATCATCGTCACCTTCAGGAGAGCTTTGAACCTGGTTAGTAGACATCAAAAGCGTCAGCTGCGATGGCAGCCAGCCACTGATATATGCGGGCTCTGTTACAGACACATGTTTAATCATTGTAATGGTAATGAAGAGGAAAAAAGTGCCTGTAATTCAAAATTATTACAGAATATCTATCATGAAAATACTGTTGATACAATGTACAGCAAACCTAATGAGCTGGCCTATTAACTCTTGAGTTCCCTAGTGAGATAAATGTGGGATATAAAAATGCATTAAAACGAAATGACCAGGGTGTTTGTTTTTTGGAAGCCCCTGCCATAGGTGAGATCTTCGTGGTCCACTACAAGGCAGAAACTTAGAAGCAGAATGTGTTGTCAGATAAAAACCATTCAGCTCATCTAGTCTGTCCGAATTCTGAATACTTTCTTAAGTCTTCATATAGATTTTATATGATTATGGATTGACACTGAAGCTTGAATGCACATCTCATAATTCTCAGCCATTTAGTTGGCTGAACGTCATGACAAATACAATAACCGCACTATGAGTACCAAACGTTACCACGACTGCTTAAAAACTACCAAGTGTCCTATTTTGGTTCTAAGCCTTTATATCTTTTTTTGCTCCCTTCTAACTACCCTCATTTTTTAACACCTCAGATTGCCACACTACAAAGCACAGCATTCATTTACTTGGCTCTCAGCAATAGTAGGAATAGTAGCTGGTAAATGTAGATTGAGCTGTGGGGGCTACCATAGGTTTTCAGGACAAAACACTAACTTTTGTTGACTGCATCTATAAAAATGTTCAGCAGCTATGTGAATTCTAGTTATAGACACGGGGTTGTGGTGGTCGACACTACACTCTGAAGCTGCGGCTCCCACGATGTACAGTCAGCCATTACTGGCTGAACGCCATTACATTACATTTATTTAACCCCTTAAGGACAATGGGCGGTCCCTAAACCTATTGAAAACAATGTACTTTGAGCCCATACATGTACAGGCTTTGTCATTAAGGGGTTAATTAGCGCCAGCAGATTACACAGCGATGTTACAGAGTCAGTACAGTCAAACAGTAACAAACTGGTACAACAGGAGGAGATGGAGCTTACAATCTAGACTGGGGTAGTTGTGGTAACTCTTTACCACCCCAGCTATTGTAAATAGATGTTGTCATATTGTGCCGGTTCATGATGATCTAACGCAGTCATTTAATTTTTCTTATTAATCTGTAATTAACATTTTACTCTCACCAGTAAACCCCACTCACGAGTCAACAAAAGAAGGCAATGGCGGTGAGGTAAGAAAATCTACAGAGGATATTTTGCCCACCACCTCGAAGAAATCCGGCAGACTCCCATGGGGATGAGAACTTCCCTCTGTCTACTGCTAATACCTCTCCCTATACAGCCAAGCATTCTGCTCGCATTACCTGCTCTACTGCATTGTCTACCTACCTTTAAATCCTCAGAAATAATTACCCCTAAATCCCTTTCCTCACACGTTGGGGTTAGGACAGTACCAAATAGTCTATACTCTGCCCTTGGGTTTTTATGCCCCATGTGCGTTACTTTGCATTTATCCACATTAAATGCCAGTTGCCACAGCTCTGACCATGTTTCCAGTTTACCTAAATCATTTGCCATTTGGCTTCTCCCACCAGGAACATCAACCCTGTTTCAAATCTTTGTGTCATCAGCAAAAAGACATATCTTTCCATCAAGACCTTCTGCAATATCACTAAAAATATTAAAGAGAATGGGTCCAAGTACAGACCCCTGAGGTATCCCACTGGTAACAAGACCTTGCTTCATATATGCTCCATTCACTACAACCCTCTGTTGTCTGTCACTCAGCCACTCCTTAATCCATTCAACAACATTGGGATCTAAACCCAGAGATTGCAGTTTATTTATAAGTCTTCTATGTGGGACAGTGTCAAAGGCCTTACTGAAATCCAGATACTCAATGTCTACTGCACCACCTTGATCAATTTAGTCACCCAATCAAAAAAATCAATAAGGTAAGACTCGCTGATCTCCCTGAAGTAAACCCATGTCCTACACGTATCGTCCAGGAAAGACTACATGTCATAAACAGATCACAGAAAGCTTCCAGTTAGGGTGTAATAATGAGAAAAAAGGAAAAAAATATTTTCTTGCAAGCACGCTGGGCCACCAAGAACAGGTGCCAAAAAAGATGTGAAGAGGCCAGGCACCCTTGCATATGTGATATTGAAGAAAGCTAATGAGAAAGCTATTGACTCAGCATAAGAAAGGTTTATTATATCCACATACGTTTCCATAAAAACCCAACTTAACTTAAAGGATTCTTCAGTATGCTGAATATGTTTAAAAATATGAATTCAACATTTTAGATGGTGTCTTTATGCTCTCTGTACGATAAAACTTGCTTTTAAGAGACAGGTCCTCGTAATACTATCCATGGTCTAATTCATTACGGTTTTGGATGCACGGACAAGAATAATCCTGATCTTAAGGTTTTCTGCAGCCTGAGAAACATTATTCCAAAAAGCACAGACAGTGAAGAATAATGTACTCACCTTAACTGATGCATCATGTAAATAGTAGACAAGACTTCCCTGCTTTTAAATTCACGTCAGGTGCTGGTGTGAAATGTGAATGTGACTCTTCTGCCGGCCGGCAGAGCAGAGGTCTGGTGCTGATCTGTAGCCCCCTGTCAGATATGATCTATTCTTGGTCATGAGTCCTGGGTTTGCTGGGATTTAAGTATTTCCTAATGAGCCAGCCTGTTAGCACTAAATCTTCCTGTCCTGTTCCTGTGCCTTTTACAGACTACTCTGATGTGCTACATAATTGACACAGAGAATTCAGAGTACAAAAAATCTCTTATAAGTGCATGGAGACAGAACTTAAGAAGAACAGACATGTAGGAAGTCTCTGCAGCGTCAAAAGCAAATGGAAGGAAGACATTAGTAAAATGTAAGATGAATGCAAACGCTCATGACATCCTAAACAGGGCCATCTTTAATGTGGGGCAAAAGTTGCAGTTGCACTGGGCTCACGCTAACCTTAATGGTCCAACTTAACCATCCTTAGGTCCCCTCAACATCTACCAGAGCACATGGTGCAATGGAGTTGGCCTTTTAAACCTCTTTTTTGACTGTGCAGCACTAGAGGTTGGAGATTGCCTTCATTTGACATCATATCCCAGAGCCTGGCATCACTATGTACTGGATACAAACTGCAGTATCATATAGTTCAAGTATTAATTCCTTACTCTTTGCTTATGCCCATTATTGTTCATCAGAAATAGTAGACATTCGAGGTTTTATTCCAAGTAGCAATCTCAAACACATGGCCTACTCCTTTAGAATCCATGAGTATTATCTGTAAAAAGTGATTCTGGTGCAAAGATCAAAGAGTGGTCTTTTCACCATAGTAATTTCATCTGAAGAAGAGACCTCTGAGGTCACGAAAGCTTATGTAACTTTACATCTTCTCTAGGTCGTCCCAATCAGAGCCGGGCTTAAGTGTTCTGGCGCCCTGTGCGAACTACTCGTCTGGCGCCCCCTTCTCACTACCCCCCTCGGCCTCTTCTATAACCCTCACTCCCCTCTGCCCCTCCTCACTACCCCCTGCTTGCCCCTTCTCACTATCCCCCTCTGCCCCTTCTCACTACTCCTCCGGCCCCTTCTGCCTATACCCCCTGCCCCTTCACATCTATCCCCCCCTGCCCGCTTGTCACTAATCCCCCCTTCCGCACTACCACCGCCCCTACTAACTATCTACTCCCTCTCCTTACTTCTGATTATCCTCACTTACCTTGTTGCCGGAGTCCTGCGGTGGGAGCGGGAGGCATCTGTCTTCCTGCTCTGCCGCGGTGCCGGCATTTCACGTTGAGCCCCAGAATATGATATTCCAGCGCTCAACGTGAAATGCTGGCCCCGCGACGGAGTCACAGAGAGAGTGAGAGGCGCCAAGCATTTGCTGAAAACTTTACGAGCAACAGCTCAGCGCCCCTGCCCGGGACTTAAATTAGGGCATCGATTTCTGTTTTTTTTTAACTTTATTTAACACCCCTAATGCCGGCCCTGGTCCCAATTAAGTATCAACTTTAAATAAAGGCTCCATCTCGTTTCACTACATACCCCAGTGACTGTCAAAAATGTTCATACCACATCTGTCTATCAAACTAAAGGTACTTAAACAGACCAAGTTCTATGAAAACTCTTGTTCTGGCCTTGTAACAATCTGAGGTTTCCCCCCAATATAATTCAACTAACGATTACAATGATGGAGGTTAAAAATGAACCACAACAAATATTTTTTTAAATCACTAGGGAATATCCATAAGTGAATGAGAAATCTCTCCAGTGAGGGACACTTCTCAGGATATGATGTTCCTCTAAGATGACAATTGTCCAAGATAAGTGTTTGTAAGTAATGCACAGATCAACTTTCCATCAAGCTGGTGTTTAGCATTGGTGCCAATGCTTGCTTTATGGAACCAATATCATGGTTCCCTCCTCAGTCCACTCTCTGTGGTGCATTCATAAATATCCTTTGTGCCCAAATGTTTTTTTAAGACAATCTCTTTAAATGATATTAAATCTACCATTTTATGTAGTCTACCTAAGACTTCCCAGCGAAAGTCTCAGGATTCTGGCTTGTTTGAGAGCCTTGGTTAGAAAGGACCCCAAAGGTTGGGTATCACTGTGCGAAAGTGAAGGTCACCTCAGAAATGTTTAATACTCCTTTCTTTCTTTGCAATGGTACAGATTAGCTTGTGTAGACACCCTGAATAGTTCTTTATTGTCTTACAGTGATAGAAACCATTCCCTGTGTGTGATTAAACTAAATAGTCCTGGCACCCGATCTCCTGAGTAATCCAGATAGGATTTCCTCGGTTCTGTTGCTCCTCTTAGTGATCCGCCAACACACATAAACACAGCTGTTCGTCAAAAACCCTAAACCCAAACAGTGCATGGAAATAAACCAAGGCTTTCGGCCCACAAATAAATGATAATTCAAAAACACAAGGGCCTACAGTGTGGCAAAAAGCTCACCTGCCAACAGAAAAGGGACTTCAACAAGATACCTTAAGGCCCAGAGCCATACGATAACAGCCTAAGGAAAAACCAACGGGGTGGCTCTTCATAATGAATAAAGCAAGGGAAATCCTAAAATAATGTTTTTTGTTGTATTAATACATATGGGTGACCACTTCGGTATCTCCAAAAAAGCTATGTACACGATCGCATTGTTCCTGGACAGTAAGTAGCTCTATTATCATTCAAGGTGAGAATTGGTAGGCAGGCATGAGAAGCTTGAGATACCTCACTAATCCTTTTAAATAATTCTAGCCCTAAAGGTTTAATTATAGAAGATAACCTGATAAGGCACACACAGGACATTACACAGCTGTGAAAAAGGCCTACAAAATCTCATCATATGAACATCTCCACCTAAGGTTCCTAGCACATGTACAAACCTTGCCCATTGGGATGGGAATGTGACATTCATGCCGAAAGCCCTCCCCGGGACTGCTTACCATAGGGCTAAACGCCCCTGGCTTTTGCACTGCTCCTACGTCCACTGTGTGCGTTAAGAAAATGAATGGTGCCAAACACAGGAGTAAACCTATGTTTGTGTCTTTGTTGGCTTTATGATGCTAACTTTTTAATGAATGGAGGAATTACATTTTCACAAGGAACTGTTACATCTTATCCATGAGCTGCAACACTCGGTTTGCGAGATCCAGCACTAGTATCCCCAAAAAGATTTATCTACTCTGTTTACAGACGATGTTCAAGGGCAGGACACCCAAAACCTGTATAGCACCGACAATAATGATAACACGGTACTCATACAGAATGGCAGGAGGTAGTAGATACATTGACAGTTGACAAAGTTATTGTGTCATGTATGGCACCATTCATGGTTTTCTACCTTCTCTGTGCCATAAACTAGGGCCTCTCAATGCATCCTAGATTCAGTTCATAAGCAACCAAACTCATGGCGGAGGCGTTTCCTATAAATGTCAGCAAAAGGCAATATTTTTACCATGAATATCAGAAATTGTTAAGAAAGGGTTATTGTGATACGTGCCTTTAGTAATTCATAAAACAGGAGGTTTATTCTGCAGATAATTATTTTTTCTCTCCTGGGCCATGCCTATTGGCCTCTTAGGACATGAATTAGTATGACACACGTATGTAGTCTGTCCCTAATGCCTTATTAGTAGCATATTAGCCTACGTTCATCTTCTATGGGTGTTAGAGTCCTATTTCGTAAATCACAGCAATCATACGAACCTCTAAAAAATGAATTCTAACGTTTTACACTATGTATTTCTGAATTATAATAATCCACTAATGTTTATTGAGAAAATTGATTGTGAATAGACAGACGGTAAATCTGTAAATTTAGAAACACTAACTTTCTTGATTTCTCATGACGGTCCTGCTGTAAAAAAATAAAATAAAACAGTCTACAAAGGGTCATGTGTGGATGATTAAAACAGTACCGGTACATGTGTAAAATGATACAACATAAGAGCCTTGGAGACATCCGACTGTCCATCGTGTGCCAGTTTAATGTGGTTGGGCAGCTGCATCTTAATTCTTTAAAAATATTAAAAAATAATTACCCTGTTAGAACCCCCTACAACATTCACTAAGCTGGAACTGGAGCAGACTGGCGGTAAGTATATGGGGCCATCAGGGATTTCAAGGGACCTCTCAGCGATCATATGTATTAATATATTATGATGGCTGGAGTGTCCTTTTAAGAAGGCATCATAATTTTCCGGGTAGTCACTAGGTTCTGTGTCTAAAATTTGGTTTACAGCAGAATTCTATGGTATTACAAACAACGTCTCATCTGTCAGAATATTAATCATTTATATATATATATATAAATAATGGTAACATCCAATTTCAATAACTTTTCGCTGAAAAATGGCGTTGCTGTACTGTGCATTTCATTGTTATTCCACTTCTCCTGGAATACAGGCAATCCCTAATGTACAATTAATTGCACCCATTGAAGGCAGTGCTGACAATTCCAGCCTAATGAACCAAAAATGTGCCGATTCAGGAGGGAATATAACCACGCTAGATTAAAACGAAAAGTAACAAATAGAATACAAATCTGCATGCGCCCAACAAACAGGATAAAAAAAAAAAGGAAAATATATCTTTTACCATAAAATACAGTTCTGTATGCAGTAATAAAATTAGCATTGGAAAACAATATGGCTTATTCCATTTTGTTCCAATAAAAGCCCTTTATCTGTAGATCTGATTATTGCCTGCCATGTGATATTTGGTATGGCTTTCCATGGCCAAACATTAAGCTGATTCTTCATGGCAATGCTTATGAAGGCCATTCATTTATTGACTTTCATTAGTCATAGCATTAGTCTGGCACTGATTTTTACTCTCTACCAGGTGTGGTTTCAATTATCAATATAAGTTATCTCAGGTTATTGGTTGATTACGTAGGGAAATAATTAGCCACAAACCTATTAACCAATCTGTTCTGAATCCATTCCATAAGATCCAATACAAATAGTAGCGAGTAACCTGGGAGAGAAGTCACAATCTCTTGAAAATAGACACAAGTGATCTCCGTAATAGAGGGAAGCAGGGCAACCTCCAATGACAGAGCTCTACGGCCCTCTATTCAGACAGTGAATGGGGTGACACAAGATGCCATGGCATGACACCCTGTCACTGTGACGTTCTTCTTGATGAAATCAGAGATATGTGTTATTGGTAGAGGTGGTGGAGATGGCTTCACTGAAGTTTGATCAGAGAAAGGTCTTGGCCTGACTGCCCTCAAGATATAAAGGACACCCAATGATCCAGTGGAGGAATGTGCCATCCACGTAGTTCTTCTAGACTCCTTGTAGCACTAGAGCATCACGGGGTGGCCAGACCTCCATAGAATTTAAAGCTCAATTGGCTGGTCACGGGAGATCAGGGGCTGATGTTCCCCACTGCCCTTAAAGGCTTAAAGCAGGGACCATCATTGTGCAGTGACTGGAAATTGGGTCTCGCTAGGTCTAGTTACTCTCATTATGAGTTTCAAGTATTATCACAAACAATGACACAGGTTGGGAAATATTTATTTTGAATTTCCTAGAACAGAATAGAAATTGCTTATTTTCAGACACTTGACTTTGTCTACTATTTGCTGACCCCGTGGAATTCCTGGATCATCATATATTGTTTATTCAGTTGCGCTGTGTTGCTTTGCTTTACTCTCCCTCACACGCTTCTGATCAAAACTGTCTCGACTGCATTCTGTTTATATTGGCTGCTCAGCTATGATCCGGAATTAACAGATTGCTCAACAATCTGTTTTTACTAGAAGAGCCTTACAAATGCAACAGGAAAAAATAATGCGTATGAAGCTACTCCTACCACAAAAATGAGATCAGTCGTATTAAGAAGAAGTGAAGAAACCCCAGACTGTTTTGAGGGAGTTACGTCGCCTGTTTCATAAAAGAACATTGCTAGTTAAAAATATATTCACTTAAGGATCACTCAAGCCATCACATGTGCTTTAACGCATTTGATGCCTAAGAGGTCCCTTTAAGAAAGCTCTTCTGGCACCACGCCAACAGTTGCCACCATTGCCCTGTTTCTCTGCACGGCCCGGGACTGGGGTATTTAATAAGGTACACCATACATGCGCAAGTGCATCTTGGATGAACTAGAACAATAAAAGAGAAGAATGGGCTCAAAACGGCAAAGGCCAATGTGGAGCCATCACCAGATCAATCAGTGGAATGTTACTGCTGATTTTACCCCTTTGGACCAAAATTTCCCTTAAATCATAACCCCCACCCCGAGTCAGTGCAGACACGGCTCTGAATACATCAACTGTAAGACGGATTCATCTTGCCGCAGCTGAGGAACTAATCATTTTAGAGCATTGAATTGTACAGATTAACATGGTGCTTGATAGCAGCACAAAGTCATGGCGATCACGACGACGAATCAGCAGTTGGTGTAATCCCCTGACAGTAGCAGAATGATCATAAGATCAGAGACATGCGCGTGGCAGGCCCTGTTATGTAACTGCACAGTGACGATTTGGGTTTCCTTAGTCCTGCGGATCTAAGACAGATGAGCAGGGAAAGCAGCGGATACTAACAGAGACAAATTATCAGGCTCTAGGAAGTAAAAGGTCATAATAATGATTTTGCATAAACTATTTTGGTAGCGGCCGTACCAGCTGTCCCCATGGTGACCACGTCAGCTTCATTTTCCACGACACTGAATTTTTACACTTTTCTAACTAGGACAGATAAAGTGCTGCCCTACAGTGTGTAGCAGATTCCCATTTATGAGTTTATCCATCATTCATACTGCAGGGAGCACCGCTAACTATGCTGGTCATCATTATGTGAAAACATGGCCATCGTGGCCCAGCTGTCCCTTGAGTTTCCTTAAGAACTCCCAGGGCTGTGCTAAAGCAGCTTTGGAGGTGGAGGTCTGTGCAGTCACCGACACGTCTCTCCAAGAATGCTCCTCCATAGTCTGCACACCATCTGATGTTGTGGGACCCCACCATATGACATCAGAGGTCCCAAGTCTCCATGAAATGCAGTTGTTTCTCCTGCCTCCCTGACGCACGCAAGAATATCCCTGACGCACACAAGAATATCCCTGACGCACACCCCCTCTCAATGTATGCCTACCTTTTCTGCCGAACGCTCCTGTGTCTCCATTCCCGCAGCTCTGCTTTTTCTCTTGCATCTTATGTTCTCCTGTCTTCTTTCTTCGGCCGCTTTTCCACAGTTTCAGCTCCATTAATCAGGCCTCCCGGAGCACTTCCTCAAAAGAGTGAAGCGTCTACACCCTATTACGGAAATACTCCATGAAGCCAAAATACTGAAGATATGTGGAGAAGGAGAAGCGTATCTGCACCTCTCTTTCTTCGCGGATTCATCTGCTTTATTCTTGCTTCTTGGAGTACTGCTTTTCAGGTATAGCCCCAGAATTGTGTAAAATGTGATTACATTTATGAAATCTTTCTCGCTTCTGGTGTTCCGCCCCCCTCCCCAAACCCTATTGCAATCTCCTGAATCTCCTGCCCATTTTCCAAACTTGGGACCTCTTGGGACCTCATTTTCCAGCGACCACAGACCACATAAGAAGAATCACTAGTTGAGTCTGTATCAATGTCTGCACAGACTTCCACCTCTAATACACTGCAGCAGGTACAACTGGCCACTAAGAGAATCTCACCCAGGGAACAATTCTTAATGAAGACGGCCATGTGTCAAATACTGATCTTAACATTACTGCCTATAATATACAGTGAACTTAATTGTCCAGTACATTGTTAAAAACCCTAATAACAAGAAGACACTATGATGTCATTCCAAATATGTCATGATGATTTGGTCTAAAATGTATGTGTGAATAGCTGTTGAGTCCATGTAATATGAGGACTATCTATACACGGCTTTTTGCTAATGTGTATCCTTTGGGAGCTGCATGATTTAGCGAATCAATGGGTAAAAAAATCCATGTTTGGGAATCACAACGTTCCTCTTCACACACAGACCCTATAATTTGCAGAATTACACCTATGCTGTTACTTGGATATCTTGGTGAGTTAGTTCAATATTTACTTTTTTATTTCGTATTTATCGGTGTTATTTTTATAGAGCAGCAGATACTGTTTAATTCTGTGAATTTCTTGGCAAAAATATAAGTCTGTAAACATTCCAAACCTATAAGCTGGTTTGGGTCACGGAATTGTGGACTTGAATGCATTTCCTGCATGTATGCACATGGTTGTATTAAGTAATTTTAATAACTTAACAGAGTTTACGCTGCAACCAACAAACTTCACTCCGCTATATGCATAGCTTGGCTACTAGGAGCTCTCCCCTTCTTGGGGGGGGGGAGTGGCTTCACAAAGGGGGCAGGGCTAGCCATGTGATGGGCATGGTTAGTAAAGTGAGGGGCGGGGCTAGCCATGTATAGATGGATTGGGAGTGGGCACAGCTAAACACCGCTCCCTGTACCAGAGAACAATGAGCGACTCGGAGACTCTGGGAAGGAGTGCTACACCGGAGACTCTGGGAAGGAGTGCTACACCGGAGACTCCGGGTCAGTCCTGGAGAGTTTCCAGATATGGTTATGTACAGCCAGCCCCGGTATAGCTAAGTCAATAGCTGACATAATGTATAATTATGTATAATGTAACTCAACTACTACCTCAGAAGGTAGGCCTCCATTGATTTTACTTGAGGAAAATGACAGAATTGCAAGTACATCAAAAACAAGGGTCTATTAATCACAAAATCCAAAAGTTCCAAAAAAATGTGTCCTACTACATAAGAGAGAAGAAATTGGAAGAATGACTAAATCTTATTTAATTAAAATAAAAAAACCAGTGTGCAAAAATATGTTTGTGTTTTTTTTTTTTTTACAACATCTAACATATAAGTATAACATAAGTAGACTAGATGGCTCTTTCTTCTGCCAAATGTTTCTATAATCCAAATGACCCCAAAATACTTTGTCCACCATTAATCTGGAATTAGTACTTGCTTTATCTAGAAGTATACCATGATTTGCTACACCACGTTCTAGATTTTTCTTTATTACATCTCGGGCGCAAAATAATTAGAAAGGGAAACATTCATAGTTGCCCACTGTGCACAAAACAGACATTTTCGGCAAAATGACTTTGAATGACACTGAAACGTTATACAAATTGTCACATTCTACAAATGGCGACAAATTATCTGCCTTTCCTGTGCGTCATAAGATTACCCAAACTCCTGAGACGTCTCTAATGGCATCTAAGTAATAGCGATGCGCTAATTCAGGAAACCTGATCTGGAGCAGATGTGCTAATAATGTATGGATATGCAATAGAGCATCGTTCATAATAACTTAAATATGGAGTGGCTTTATGATGAGTATAGGAGGTTTGTGATAAAGCATCGAAGAATAATGTTTTTAGGACCATGCCTGCATTCAGTAGGGTGGAACATACCGTGCGATAATGTTCCATTTAGACAAAACATGAAAAGGGGACTCCAGCCACCATATGCACTTTATGCATGCCATAGCCACGTGGCCCCTTTAAATTTTCATGGCGTCCCCATTGCAAACGCATAGGAGGATTCTGCGGGTTGCTTCTATATACATTTGCCCCTTTCCTCACCCCTAGGCATTTTCTGTGCAGGAGATGCGTTTGACCAAACAAACATCCCTCCCATCAGCTCCAGCACTGGCAAGGTGAAAGATGTGGATGTAGTCTGCATCAAGTAGCCAATCAGTCGGACCATGGAGGAGAAGGGCAGCTTCAGCTGCAGGGCTGCAGATTCCACATCGGGTAAGTGCCTTTTTTCCCCATTTTGGATGAATGCATTTTTACAGAGTGGGGCTGTCCGATACACTAAGCTGTCCATTTTGTTTCAAGTACTTGTAGGTGTTTTAGATATATACAAAACAAAAAAAGTTTTTCCCCAATGTGCTATGGAGCAACCTCTCAGTGCCTAATTTTCAGTCACATGGCAAATAAAGTGTTCCCAGCTAAACTTAGAAATGGTGAAAATTCAATACGCAGAATGTACGGTTATATTATAGATAATAGATTTGGCCTTAACCATAAGGTCTCTTATGTATTCCAAAATACCAAAAACACCCTTTGCAGACAGGATCCTGATCCTGATGGCATCTTAATGAAGCAGTAATCTCCAAAAGCGCTTTTCACAAAATAATTCACTAGCATTCATGAGATTATATCTCCAGATATTGGGACAGAACCAGTAACATATCCTTAAATGCATAGGAATTGATTGTAGTGACGGGTACGGATAGATTCTCCCAAAATCCGACATGAATTCTAAAACTTAACCTTTTTTTGGTGTATCCTCTGGACCCCACAGCGGCTGCCAGCATTATTATTTACAGCGCCCTCGGATTCCGAAGCGCTGCACAAAGGGTAGACGGGACATAACAATTGGATTATAACATAAGATGACATACAGAAACAACAGGTGAGGAGGGCCCTGCTCAAAGGAGCTTACAATCTAGAGTCTACCTGTGATGGGTAACTGTATGCAGGGATCATCATCTCTCAGGACCCTTACCTGCTGCTGTGGGGGTCTCTGCAGCCCCTCTGAGGCAGACATCACATTGAGTCATAACGCTGGGTGTTCTGTTTTCATGCGCTGTGGATGTTGCTCCAGATCATTTGGCAGCTGTTTTGCCCGTTTGCAAATCCATCCATTCTAGAATGGAAAGGGAGGATCTCCCCGGAACGGGGACTGTGTGTTTGCCAGAAGGAGGGTGGCTGACAGCAGACCCCTTCCCCCTGAGGCTGGGCTTGGAGAGGGAGGGATGTGTAGCTTAGTTACCATGACAACCAGAAGGAATTAGAGGATGCAGTTCACAGTAGCTATTTCAGGTGGAGAGTAAGGTGGATTTCTGAGCTTCCCCTTAATCTTAACCCTTTTTAAAACTTAAGGATTTACGTAATCGAAAATATATCCGATTTATGACTTTCACCAGCCGGCCGGTTACGTAACAAACTGGTATAGATTATATAGTAACAAGGAGTTTGCGTTGTATCTCTTGATTATCTCATTATTATTATTACTTGTTTTATATAGCACCATCATATTCCATAGCACTGTACAATGAATATATATATCTATATAGATTTATATATCTATATATATCATAGATATCATATATATCTATATCTATATATATCTATAAGCTCCCTACCCTTTCCTATAGCAAACTATAGTGTTGCGATCAGATACCCTCACTATTGCCCCTAAGCCGCGACCCATGCTAGTGTTCTATTGGCGCTGAGGTAGTGCGCAAGGGTTCAATTTATCGTGATGTAGAAGTTTGCTTGTAATTATTTTAAAGTTGACTTGTCATAGACTACAAGATAAAAAGAGTTGGCTAACAAGATAGCTAGCTCGTCCCTGGCGACTCATGGGTTTAACCCCCAGTCTCAGGGGTTTTGCCCCAAATTCAGGGCAAAGGGGCAGATTCGCAGGTTGCAGAACTGACGCCTTTCTATTCTACACTGCTGGATCGTATATAAGATTCCCACTTGGGACCAGTATGGTATAGTTTAACGCAGATGATCTATAAAAAATGACAAGTCAAGATTTCCACCAGGACATGTATTCGAGGCATTTGGTTGATGAGCCACTGCAAAGAATCTTCATGATAGACTATTAAATGGTTAATATTTCAAGATTCTCAGCTTGCTTAGAGCTTCCAGATATGTATATAAGTAACGTGGTATAAGAAGCGGTGAATATAAGACACCCGCAGCCCGCTCCGAGGTGTCCAAGATATCTGGGTTCATAATGTGATGGGGCAGCCATTCTTATCTATTTACTGCCTGGCTCCAGCACATGGATAAAGAACTGGCATCATCTAGCCAAGGGGAACCCAGTCGAGAGGCCAATTAACACAGCAGATCAGATACTTTTGATACAATGTAAAGTAACCAAAAGGTAGCTGTATAGTGGATCCAGACATGGCATTAATGCTGTAAAAAATGCACTTTCGTTGAACCACAAGTTAGGTAGTGGCCCAGGGGCAGGATCTGTAGGCCGGGCGGCCGCCCGAAATCTAATCTAAACGGCCGCTGCGGCCGGTGCTACTTCAACCCTTTTTTTTTTAAAGTATTAATGCAGCGCCGGCCGGTGGCATCAGCACCCAGCGGCCGTGTGCGATGGCCACCTAGTGATGGGAGCAGTGTGAGGGGTGAAAGCTCCGCCCCCTCGCACAGACCTCTCACCCCTCACGCCGCTCCCATCACTATGGGGCCATCAGATTGCTGGAAATGTAATCCAAACGGCCGGTGCGTGCTGATGCCGACAGCCGGAGCTACTTTAATTTTTTTTTTTTTACTAATATGGCTATCCGATCCAGCATATTAAATAAATAATGGCCCAGTGGCCATTTAGATCCGTTTTCCAGCAGTCTGATGGCTGCATAGTGATGGGAGCAGCGTGAGGATTTAGTAAAGCTCCGCCCCTCGTACGCAGACGCTGGAGCACGGATTGTCGTCACTGACGTTTCCTGTTAAGCATAGAAAACGGCGGCCGTAGCTACCAGAGGACGAATGAAAAGCCCAAAGTGGATGGAAGTAGAAGTCAGTTAAAATAATGTATGTTTTTGAACAACGATAATATTTGTAAAAGGGTATAAGGCGATTTCTTGAGGCCAGAGGGGCATATAGGGCGTTTTTTAAAAGGGAGAGTGGCAAGCCTGGGGCAGATGTGCATAATTGGGGGGGCAGGTTGGTGAATAAAAGGAAATTAAAACCAAAAATGTCTCAATATTCGCTTTTATTCAATATGAAAAAATAGTTTACATGAATTAATAAAGAAATAAAAGTTTATCGCTGTGATCGCTGTTTTGTTCCACTGAATAAAAGGGAACTTTTTCATCTAAAAATGTTTGCAGTAGCAAATGTTTTGATTCCATTCTGTGTAATGTATTTCATTTATTGGGGCCTTTTAACACTTCTGCTTTCTGGCATTTTAATACAAATAATGTGATAAAAAGAATGTTTTATAGTTATTTGTTTGGTAATGTATAAGGTATGTATAAGAGGTGCGTGTAGGTATAAGAGCTCGACCGCGAGATAAACTATATGTCCCAGTCCGGCCCTGCCCAGGGGGGTGATAGCCCTCCTTCCATTCCTGTATGTATAGGTAGAACTGTATGCGCTATTAAGCGACACCAATATCCGTATGATCACAGGATTTCACATATGCCAACCATTCTTCTGCAACCATGTAGGTACTGTTCAGCAATCTTTATCGTTGATCATAGAAGAACAAAGTAAATACAATATATATTGTATATATAAATACCAGCATTTGTAGGATAAACATTGAAGACATCATACGGAGAACATTTAGCATCAGAAACTGTGCTTTCTTTGTAAAACAATATTAATGATATGAGCAAGGATGTGTCTTTTGCAGACTCATTTTGCTTTTTTTTAACCAACAAGATGATCCAGACTCATGCAGTATCCGGAGCAAGCATGAAAAGTGGGGTCTCCCAGCACGACTGTGAACTTGACCAAAGTAACGTGAGACTGTAAAGCCTGGCCTTGCTACCAACTTGGTTTGTTTCAGTAAACCAATGGCACTCTAACCTGCTAGACCTTTTGTGGTATATATGATGTTAAGCGGGTTCTTGTTTGACATAGAAGCTCCATTACAGGGATCACCTGTTATCGCTGCCTTTATAGCATGTCGAAGTCACTCATCCTGATGACAAACCAGTGCCACCTGGTGGTACAATACGGAATTGATCATTAAGTGGTAAAAAAACGAGATTGAGAATAAAAAAAACAAAATCTGAATTGTACATACAGCAATATACTTTGTTTTTTAAATAAAAAAATCTCTATACAAAT
>VKOC01000001.1:56754601-56808207 GCA_009364415.1 Spea multiplicata | reverse complement strand
GGTTCAGGACCGTCAAAGGTCATTTAGTGACCTTCTTGTTATGACGGTCCTGAACCGGCAAAGGTCGTGAAGGGGTTAAATATAACCTTTAGTGGAAAGGGACTGAGTTTGTAACTCCTCTGTGTTTTTGGAGGGTTCTTTGCAGCCTTTATGGCTAGGAGAGGTGTCAAATTTGCCACCTGGTCATGGTTTAGGCAAAAGGACTCCCATAATAATGCAAATATGCTCATTGACTGGACTAAAACTCATGTAAGGTTTATTGGATTCACACCGCAGCCACTCCCCCCTTGTACCATCTCTGCCTGAATGGGTAACCAGTCCATGTATCTACTACACAGATATTCCCAATGAACCAAGTCTAATGGGCCTGACAATCCTCATTTGCTCTGTTAACCAGGTCTCCGGGAGTGCTTCCACAAAAGGGCCCTTTTGCTGAAGTATTCCAAGAGGCCAGAATAAAGCTGACAGATTTTCAGAGAAAGAGAGGTGCGGAGAAGCTTCTTTCTATGCAGTATTCTGGTCTCTTGGAGAATTTCTGCAAAAGGGGCCCTTGGGCACAGCTTCTTCCCCATCCCTCCGATCAGAGAGGGTCGGGGGAGACATTGCGGGAGCGTCAGTAAGGGTGAGTGAGAGTGAAAAAGCAACAAAATGCAAATTAAGACTGAGCTCTTTGCTTCAGTTTTGTTTTGAGACATTCTAGCGAATAAACAAAATGTAAGTAACATTTGTACAAATCTGGAAAAACCTTCAGCAGTGGTCCTTCGTAAGAAATAAGTGTGAGTTTAATTTTAACACTCTAGCAAACTTTCCCTTTAGTGAGAATGTCTTTGCTGCTGTAACGCCTCCGGTCTGTCCAATTTACTAATTACTACTAGAAAAATAATTTTAAAAAAAAGCATGCTGGTTAAAGGAATTTTAGGCTTTTAGATCAAAGCATTTAACCACTTAACGGCCGATGACGTGCCTGGCGTGTCATGGCATTAAACAAGCTTAGAAAGTGATCTAAAATCACTTTATTCGCTTAAACGATAAAGCATTTCAGCAACACAGAGATCGGCATCTCTCCAGACCCTCTTGAGAACTCTGTCTCCCCTTGCAGGTTAAATACAGGTACTGCATTCAATTATGCAAGTCAACGTAGCCCAGCTTTCTAATCACAATGTGATTAGTAAAATATTTTAAAATAATAAAAAAAAAAAAATGTGGCATCATTTAAATGTATGCGTTGCTGTCACTATCAAGGGAACCATCCAGTTCTAGCAAAATGTAAAACAAAAGTCCCAAAATAATAAAAAGTATGGTTTGATGGGGTAAATCGGAGTGGCCAAGTTCAAAGAAAGGGCATAGGCACAGAATGATCAAAACAACCAGACAAACCCATGCATGGACGGTATCGCTGTACTTGGGAGACATTGTTGTTTGACATTAACATATACCAGGAGCTGTAAATGCACACCTGAAGTACAATTTGTGTGATAAAAAAAAAACACAAATTACTGCCACAAAGTTTGTCAAAGGGTGGTAGTAGAATTAATGCATGGGAAGGGTCAAAATACCAGCATTTGAATTACCATGGGCTGTCTAATCTTCAAAATTATAGGTTTGATGGGGTAAATTGCATTGGTCAGCTTCAAACAAAGATACCCAAAATAGCACATGGGGCAGAATGGCCAGATTTGGAAGAAAATTGGTTTTGTAATAGCAAAATGCTACATGTACTTCTTGCTCAATAACTTGCAGGAAAAAAAAAAAAAGCAAAAAAAAAAAAATCCATGAAAACACTGGGTGTTTCTAAACTCAGGCCAAATGGTAGAATCTACTTTTTTTTCATTAGTTTTTTTATTTTATTGGATGAGTAAAGATTTTTCAAATAAAAATTGAGAAAAAGGTGGGGGTTTTTTTTTATAGGAAATTGGATATGATCTGAAGAAAGCCCTTCTTGTCCTGAAAAAACCCAATATATAACTTGTGTGGGTTCACTATATGGGTGAGAAGAAAATACAGCTAAAAAAACAGCCTGGTCCTTAAGGGGTTAAGGTTCTAGATCAAATCGAAAGAAATGTTGCACGGTCCTCTGTAATAAAAATACCATTCGTGTAAAACGGCTGGGTGAGGCTTTATAGGGTGAGGGATTTAGCATCTGTTTGTGGCTGCCAGCGTTCTGCGTACAGGTGAAAGAATCCTATCCATGTCTGCATCTACTGATCTGATAAAGATAAAGATGGTGGATGCTAAGCTGCCAAGAGCTTTTTTTTGGGGGGGGGGGGCTGTATACATATTAGTGAAATTGGTGTTATTTATAGGGAGTTAAGAGTGATCTGGAAAATGATTGAAATGTTAAGTTTCTGTAAATCAAGACATCTGTGATCTGTGTGAACACCCAAGCAGAGGTCACAAGTTTTGTTTTTTTGGTGTTTTTTTTGTTTGTTTGTTTTATGGGCACAGTCCCAACCATATTGGGTCTGTTGCTAGCTATACTGTATCCACAGCTGGTGTAAACCACTTGGTATGGGTTTAAGCAGTCGTGTAGTGATTCCTATAACTGAAGACACTAAGTGCTTGTCCCCCGTGGGTGGTTTCCAGGGAAACGAGTTAAAAGAGCATAAAAGCAAATTAGCCTCTTTTAAATGCTTCTTGAGTCACGACAAGGGACTCCATCAGCCTTCGTACCAGGCGAGCTGATGTACTTTATCTAAAGAAATATCAGATGTTAATTAGGCGGGGTGGGTGAAAGTGTTTTTTCAGCAGCCTGGTCTGTTTAGATCCTGTTAAATTTTTTCTTCATAGGGTATTTTATTAAAGGGACACTTCAGCCGCCGTATGCATAGGAAAGGTGCATGGTTCCTTTAATTCATCATGTGGTCCATCATGTCCCTGCGCGTGGTGAACTCGCCCCGTCGGCTCCAGCGCCGCTTCCCGTGACTACTCCATGCAGGGATCTGTTTGTTTAGACCAAAAGTCTTTCGATTTATTCAAAATGGACCACTTTCCTGCTTAAGATGTCGATCAGTGACAGGAGAGTCAGCCCATTTATTTCAATGTAAATAATTCCCTGCCACTGATTGATGGCTTCAAGCAGCCAATCGGTATCAAGAACTGTTAGATCGTGGAGGAAAAATTCTGTGTCAGAATTTTTTTCTCCCCCACATGACAGAAGCAAGGATAAAAATACAAATGTGTCGGTAACACCTCAGTGGGACGAACTTCAGGATCTTCAAGCTCGTAGCAGTCTCATTCCCTCTTCATCTGTGTCCCAGGATTTCATGGTTGCTCATTTTGAAGACATCAAGAAGGAAATAGCCAAAGGCTCTATAGAAATTAAGCAAGAGTTAAGTGAGCTGACTAATAAGAACTTAATTGTTGAATCTAAAATATCAAATATGAAATCTCGATCTGAACTGTTTAACTCTGAAGGAAACTATTGCTAGTGTCTCTCAAAGAGTAGACAAGATCGATCAAAAAGTCAGAGACTTGGAGGATAGATCAAGAAGAACAAATCTTCACTTTCGTAACATTCCGGAGATGGTTTCTCAAGAGCGACTTAAATTATTTCTGCATGGTCTATATAAAACCCTGGTGTGGCTATAGAGAATCCTGACCTGATAATGGAAAGATTCCACAGACTGAGACGACTGAATGGGCTACGGGAAACTGTCATTGTCTCCTTTCCCCCCCCTCTATTTCATAAAGAGCAAGTGCTGAGAGCCAAGAGGCATATTTAACTCTTTAAATGCTGGCCTCAACTAGGATAAGGAATTTGTATCCCATTATCGCTTTGTAGATTAACAAACCAGACAGGCACACAACCTGACCCCATTAGAATAGTGAATAC
Organism: Spea multiplicata; assembly: GCA_009364415.1. Classification (NCBI taxonomy): domain Eukaryota; kingdom Metazoa; phylum Chordata; class Amphibia; order Anura; family Pelobatidae; genus Spea; species Spea multiplicata. The sequence goes on along the minus strand of VKOC01000001.1, from coordinate 56,804,375 downwards.
CTCCTGACACTTCCTTCTATGCACCCGATCCACCTCTGATTTTAACACTATTGACTGATCAAAGAACCTTGCCCTAGACATTTTGATGTTATCTGCTTCCCATTCTTAACCATGTTATTTGACTGATACTTAAAGACAGGTTTTTCACATTGTTGTATAACATGCCTGATGAAGGGACCTGAGAGGCCTTGAAAGCTTGTAATCTATATTTACTCAGTTAGCCAATAAAGGTATCATTCAAACTCCACTTGTCTCCTAAAATTCTACGGCTAACTGGGTACCAACTCTTATCTCTTATGGTGGCATCATGAAATATTCTACGGAAGTCCCACTGATATCTCTGATAAACTCGCAGTGTGACATCGCTGCATATTGTTACTAGACCTCATCCGTTTTCACTTCATACCGACTAGCGCATCTTAAACGTAGCAATAGATGCCAAAATCAATCATTTATTAATCTGTGTTATTAAATCCAGTTATGAGCTTCGTTACTTCAGATGACAGGTTTCATGCTAATGTTACTGGATGTGTAACTTTTAATAAGTTATTCCAGGTAGGAATCAGGATTTGACCGTTCCTGTCGTTTGCCTATACTTATTTCTGCTTTCTTTCTGCAGGCTGCGTTACAGCTGCCCCACCGCCCTCCACTCCACTGCTCCACGCTGATACCCATCGTGGCCTTGGCACTGAAGCTCCTAATGCAGCTCCTGAGGCTGAAGGACTCGTGGTGCTTCCTCCCTTGGATGCTGTTCATATCGTGGACGTCACACCACGTTAGGGATGGGATTCGTCATGGACTGTGGATCTGCCCATTTGGAAAGACTGCTCCCCTGCCTTATTGGCTGTACGTGGCAATCACGGCGTCTTTGCCTAACTTATGTTCTCTCTTCATGTACCTGACGGGGACTAGAGACCTGCTGACTGCCAAGCATGGAATTCGCATTGATGTTTAGCATTAATAGATTATTGAAATTTAAAGAGTTTAAATGTTTACAGAAAATATCACCTTTTTATTTTTCTTTTCTTCTGAAAATCCAGTAAGATTAGTACACAAGAATGTTGAGTCAAATTGGTCACGTTTTAAAGAATGTCACATTTCAGGTTTTACACGCTATACGTGTAAATCCTTCCACATAAATCATGGTTGTTGCAATTCATCTTGATTTTTGAGTTGCATTAAATCAATCATGACCACCTGGTCATTTCAGTGAGTGCCGGCCAGCTTGGGGCGCAGGGATCGCCTTGCATATGAGGAAGTCCAATAGGAACCGATGGCAGCGCTCACTATGATTAGACAATCGCAATGTTCACGAGACAAAGCCTGTGTATTCCATTGGCTTTGCCATGCTCACGCTCTGATAGCGTCTGCAGTGCTTTTTCTCTTTTAGTTTTTTTTTCTCCGTTTAGTACTATATTTTAATACTAAATTATTGAGGTATGTATATTGTGTATGTATTTATATGTATAAAGAAATTCCTTTCTGTCTTAAACATAAGTGTTAACTAATAAAGGGGGTCATGGTCCTAAAATCCAGAGCACGGTTTGGACGTACGTGTGTGTAGGATTCAGACAAGAATTTATTGGTGAAAGGTTTACAAAACAGAATCTGAAATTAAATGAATGAAATGTATTACATGGAGCAAAGTCCGTGTATGTGTGTTTTTCATTTATAATATGTTTACCTAGATATACGTTCTTTGGGCACTTTACAGAATTTGGTACACTGGAGCTCGATTAAGTTGTACACCTCTCCCTTACCCACCAGCCATAAACAACGGCTCCACGGCCCCTCTCCCTGACTAATGGACAGCAGTTTTCTGATGAACACTAAAGGTGTACAACCCCAGCAACATATTGAAACCTTGGCCTAGAACAACAGGTCAAGGAGGATAAAAGCTCCCTTCTACCAATCAATGGAGAGTTACTATGGTAATCTCTGATCTCTCCTCTCCCCAACTGGCCCATTTACCCTATGGGGCCTATCCGGCACAGCCTCCATAGCGCACCGTGCTCTTTTAAAAGGCTAAGCAGCAGGACATGAGGCCGTACACTAATCCTCAGAAAGGACGGCAGCCAACATCAATCCTGGTTTTGTTAAAACTTGAATTACGTATGTTTTCCCCTTAAGATGTCTGTCTGTTGTCCCTGTGTACCAATTGGCTTGATCACCCAACACAGGGACGCGCTATGGTAAATATTCTTGTTCCTGTGCGGTGGGGACATTCATTTTCTTCTACTGTGGGGAAGCTTCTCCAAATATATGCAACCTCGGAGCGATAACATGGCTAATGAAAGGGGGTGCAGGGCCGTTGCTGCTGTGTGGACCGAGCATGCCCGTCTCCTTGTGGCAGCTGCCCGTGGAAGTTATGGCCCTGTGTAACTCTATTCATGTTAATTTTTGCAGATATGCGTTTCCCTTTACATTCCTCCAGTGTTATCTGGGGTTTACGCAGGGCGCGTGCTGCTCCAGCTTGGATTCTATAAACCCTGCACTCGCCTGTCATTGGTTATTTTGGACACACCTATTTCATTGGTTATCCTTATCTTCTATATCAAGGCCATGGGTTCTTGTCATGTAGTTGATAAATGAATCGTCTATTTAAGTCATAAATGGCTCCATCTGGATATCAGCGCTCCCATTACCTTTCAGATTGAAATACAATAAATGATTGCTGTACTTGGCTGGTTACTTCATTTGTTCCAACTGCTATTGCCTCATCTATTGTTTGTATACACACAGATCAGCCATAAAAATTCTGACCACTGATAATCTCGTTATCATGGCTCCTGTCAGTGAGTGGGATATATTAGGCAGCGAGTGAACATTTCAACCTCAAGGTTGATTTGTTAGAAGCAGGAAAAATGGGCAAGCGTAAGGATCTGAGAGACTTTGACAAGGGCCAGATTGTGATGGCAAACGACTAGGTCAGAGCATCTCCAAAACTGCAGTGGGGTGTTCTGTAGTGGTCAGTATCAAAAGTGGTCCAAGGAAGGAAAAGTGGTGAACCGGCAACAGGGTCATGGGCATCCAAGGCTCATTGATGTACGTGGGGGGCAAAGGCTGGCCTGTGTGGTCAAATCCAACAGACAAGCTACTGTAATTCAAATTGGTTCTGATAGAAAGGTGTCAGAACACACAGTGCATCGCAGTTTATTGGGTATGGGGCTGCGTAGCCACAGACCAGTCAGGGTGCCCATGCTGACCACTGTCCACTGCCGAAAGTACCTACAATGGGCACATGAGCATAAGAACTGGACCTCCAAACAATGGAAAAGGAGGGCCTGGTCTGATGAATCACATTTTGTTTTACATCACGTGGATGGCTGGGCACATGGCACTAGAATGCATCCATGGAGGCCCCACCTTGCAACTTACAGGAGTTAAAGGATCTGCTGCTAACATCTTGGTGCCAGATAGCACAGCACACCTTCAGAAGTCCATTGGAGTCCATGCCTCGACGGGTCAGAGCTGTTCTGATAGCAAAAGGCGGTCCTACAAAATATAAGGCGGGTGGTCATAATGCTATGGCTGATCGGTATATACATCAATAACAATAATAAACTGGACAAATGCTAAATATCTTTTTGCAATAAGACAAGTATTCTGCAAAAATCTTTTGTGCTGAACCTGTTGTCTATAGAATTACAGCAGTCCACGAAATATGTGCGTATAAAGATGAGGTTTAGTACAGATTCCCTGTGGTATTTACACCCCGCAACCTGCTTATCTCTCCACACCTAACAGGGAATTGCATGGAGACTGAGAAGTGATTACGAGAAAAGCTCTGAGCAAATCAACCCTTTGTAAGGAAAATAGATACACTATAGATAGTTCCGGGGATTTCCTAGATATAGTTTTTATACAATGAGAACCTTTGTTCTATATGTAAGGAATTAACAAGGCGTGTTACTTAATAATATAATAATTTACTATATAATAATATTCACCTAACAATATAATATATTCTAATATTATAATAATAATATTACCTAAAGACTGGTTGTCCTAAAATCCAGAGCATCAGTCCCCCTATTTTTTAATGTCTGGGTGAGTATTGATAACGCTCTTTATTATTAAATAATCTTTGTAAACCTACGCCAGCCAAGAGTTCAAAGATCCGATTCTGGATTTATTTATTCCGATTTATATAAGGTAAGGGCACTAGAAATACAAACTCAATGAAGGGTCTCTAAACGTACCAAAACAAAAGAAGGAGGAATAGGTCTAATTTTTGAGGAGCAGTTCTCTATAATGTAGCTCACTACCCAATTATTTAATAAATGAATGAATGAATGAATGAAGGGAGTGAAAACCATTCATTCCACCGTAACAGAGAATGTTCACTTTACAAATCCAAAAAGTCTTGTGCTGGAGAAGCTTCTTATTTATTGTAATCTTTTCACCGGAGATTTCTCAAACATATTCTTACATATCAAAGATGTAGATCTATGACATTCTTTGACAAGCAATGACATGTTACTGTTCTTTAATATTGTTTTGGCCATTTCCACATATTGCCTCCAATCCATCCATACAATATTGACATCTTTGTCCAATAATAATAATTAAATCAATTTTATTCTGAAAGTCCTGTACAGCTTTCAATTTCATTTTGGGGGGTTTAGTTGTTATTATCCGGTATATTAGGAGTAAATTTACACCCTGTTTTTTTTTTCTGTAAGTCGTTCTTGAAAGCCTGCTTTCTTCACATTTTCATCTAACCGAATCTGTTCATAGATTAATGGCTTCTTTTTCCACTCTAATGCAATGTAATGCCAATGTTCTTGCAATAAGTAATACGTCTTTCACCCACAGACATGTATTAGTGGTGGGTGTAGGTATGAAGGATAATGCCTTTTTTTGAAAATCATGATGTTGGTTTAAGATAAATGGGTATAAATTACTAATAGGTTTCTCCTACTTCGTGCTCCTCTGAATCACGATCCGTTCTATGGAATAGATTTAATCAATTTATCAACCATTTGGTAAAACAACATAAAGTACGTGGCATGATACCCAATGAAACAGAAGACACAAAGAAATGGGTGTCCTGAATAGTCTATTTTTTAGTTTGATTTAGTCTTGTAGTTGTATAGATGATTTGCCGATTTAACGTGATTAGAGTTGCATATATAGTTTGAGGACCTGTCTTGTACTAGAAAAAAAGGGAATTTTAGATGAAGGGAAATGTTTTCTTTCTTAATTTTGGGGAACCACGGCTGTCCCCACAACATAAGTATAGGAGTTAGTACCCATCGTAGCACTGTTTCCATGATGGGCGATATAAGGATTGTTTTAATGAACCAGGATGAAGAATTTTATTTTTTTGTGCAATGATTCTAGAATTCTAGCAATAAGAACAGTGTCAACAATAGTAACTGTGTGCAAATGTCTTCATTCAGAACATCTGCCAAATTAGTAGAGTCCTCTAGAGAAGAGCCGGTAATGCCCAAGCGTATCTTTCGTTAGCATAAATGGGTCTCATAAATGGGTGACGTGATAACTGGACCCTTTGTGTTCATCAAAAAGAGCTCCCCTCCAATACTTTTACCACAATTTGTGGGAAAGGGTTAACTGAGCTCTGGCTTTTTGAACTTATTTACTAAAGGGTGAAAAAGATGTCATAAACTGAAATGAGAGAGCCAGATGAAGGAGAGGGTGGCAGATGAATGGAACAGTGTCCCAGTAGAAGTGGTAGCTGTCAATACAGTGATGGAATTTAAACATGCATAAAATGTATTACTAGTTTCAATCAAGTTTTCAAAATATTGGACTGTTTTCATTTTTAACCCCTTCGTTTACCACCCAAAGTGATGAGTGCTTTCATATTTTGCATACCTTTGTTAAACCACAAATACGTTTCCACAAAAATGTTATATTTTTTTACGGACAGCTAATTTTTGCATAATCATTTTTGTTATGTTCCGTCACTGTGTTAACCTCTACAACTTCTACTGGAAGGCTGCCCCATTTACCTACCACCCTCTGTAAAACAAAACTTTGTTTCTCCATAGATGTAATGTAAACTTCATTAACATTGCTGTAAAGAATCACACTACAGGGAAACTTACCCAAAATATCACATGACTCACAACAATGGCCGCCACAAATTTACCAAAGGGTGCAAGGGTCACGCTAACCTTAAATACTGCGTTTCCTATGTTTAGCAAAATATTTAACAACTGCCACTGTTAGTATAACACAAAAATGTTCTTAACCAACAATGCGAGACGGTATCCATGAAGTGGAATCCACACAAAAAATACACAAAAACAATATTCTTATGATAGATTATCTTAAAGACAGTAGCTGTCACAATGCCCTGTTCCATTTCTTAAACTTCATTAAGCAAATGATGATCAATTTACGAAATTATGTACAAACGTTCTTTTTGTATTTTCCTTTTTGATCATTCTCAGAACTGATTTCATAAAATATCCCTTACAAAAAATCACTGCAGTTTTTCTGAAGTAATACTGCAGTTTTTTGGACATGAAAAAACTTTTACTGCAGTATTACTGCATATTTACTGTACTTTTTTTATATTGCAAACCTACAGTTGTACTTCAATGTGCTGTAGCTTTATTGCATTTGTACTTCCGTACAAAAATAACTGCAGTACAGTGAAGTACAAATGCAGTAAAACTGCAGTAAATGTGCAGTAATACTGCAGTAAAAGTGCAGTATTGCAGTTTTTTCATGTCCAAAAAACAGCAGTATTACTTCAGAAAAACTGCAGTAATTTTTTTGTAAGGGATATTCCTGAGTTATGTTCTACAAGCGTTTGTCGATATTACCGTATCTTGTCAGTTTTTTTTCCCATGCGTAACTTGAGTTGCCACCCAGACTGTATGGAGTATCTATATTACTATGATTATTACCTTTTATTCACTGTCTATAGCACCACAAATATACGCAGAGATCCGTACAATATATTCAAAGGGTGTGAAAAAGACAGCATACCGAAACATTAGGTAAAGTCCGGCTTGCAAGCTTCCAATCTGGGGTTTAACCAAACGCCGGTGCTTGGACACATAAAAAAGTAAAAAGAAAGATGATTCTGATGTAACATACAAAACCTATTTCTTGTAAACTGGTATTATTTCAAACAAATGCCTCAGGGCTATAGTAAATTCCCCAGCATGCATAAGCCTGTATTGCTTACTGTACTTTAATTAACATTCACACCCAAACATGCATAAACTGCTACTAATGTAGTGGTGTGTCATTAAGTTCTATACGTTTTATATATATATATATATATAGCCCAAATATTTATTAATACCGGTGTATATCCAATTATGAATCAGATGAGTTTGTGTACCTAATATTACACAGTGCTTCTGGAGGTTTATAGGATCTTGCAGCCAATATATCTAATGACAACTAAATACCTAGAACATACCCAATCAGGGCAAAGGTATTGGGACTCATGACCGTTACGTCAAGAGAGATTTGCATTCTAAATAGATAGACATTAATATGTAGCCCCCACCCTTTGCAGCTATAACAGCCTCAACAGGATTTTGGTGTTTCTGTGGGATTTATTTCCCTTTTCATTCAGTAGAGCATTTATGAGGTCCGGCACTGATGTTGGACAAGAAGATCTGGCTCGCAATCTCCATTCCAGTTCATCCCAAAGGAATACAATTATGGGGTTTTTCTCTCCAAATCAACAGGCAATATTTGAAAATTGTCGCAAAATTGGAGTTACTAAAATGCCCAACAAGCTCATGTAACATGAATTAGGTGAGACCACTGTAGTACAAACCCTGAGGGCTCCCAACACCAGCTAAACCCCTGGGCATATTGTTGGCCGGTGCTTTGGGACACGTTTCCTCAGGTCCAACACGCCAGGATATAATGTCATTTCTTAGCACTCAGACATGTGAGGCCCTTGATGGAGCAGAAGTGCTGACACCATCCTACCCCCCCTGAGCCAACAAAGGTAGGTAATGTGTGAATAAGTGCAAATAAGCATGTTACTGCCTGTAAGCATGTTACTGTACATGTGTGTGTAAGTATGTTAGTGTGTGCAAGTATGTTACTGTAGGTGTGTAAGTATGTTAGTGTGTGCAAGTATGTTACTGTAGGTGTGTAAGTATGTTAGTGTGTGAAAGTATGTTACTGTGGGCATGTAAGTATGATACTGTGTGCATGTAAGTATGATACTGTGGGTGTGTGTGGGTAAATTATGATGTGTATTTAAGTATGTCAGTATGTTACTGTGCATTTTCATGAATTATTATTTTATTATTTTGTATTTATTTAGTATATGTGTGCATGTTTATAAAAGTGTGGTATTAGCATGTGTGAGCGTATGGTGTATTTTGTGTTACTATACGACATTAGCATGAATGTGTATGTCCACATGTGTATTGGTGTATGGGGTTACCATGCCTGGTAACAAGTGAATAAGTGTTAATATATGGTGTTAGCACGAATGTATGTGTGTTGGTATTTGGTGTTAGCGTGTGTGGTTTTCGGTACAAGATGTTATCGTGAGTTTTTCTGTCAGCGTAACCCTAGGCTTGCCCCTGTTCTCATAAGGTGTGCTTATGGGGGGGATTTTAAGACTAATGGAGTAATGGGACAATGGGATGGACATAGGGTGGGCTAATGGGATGGACATAGGGTGGGCTAATGGGATGGACATAGGGTGGGCTGATGGGAGGGTCATAAGAGCCCAGGCATTAAGCCTGTACTGATCCCCAAGATTTTGAAATGCCCTGTGTTGTCTTCCTTTCAATAAGGTATAGTTTTACAGGGTGGTTTTTAGGTCTGTGACCGCTATCGAAGTAAGTCCCACCATGCCCTATAACGGACAAAATCTATGAAAATCCTTGCCATATAGGGTAGATTCCAAATCAGGATAATGTAATATATTTTTTGGGGGGGTTCCCATTGGCTCTAGCTGTGTACAATTTATATACATGTAAAACTGTGAAAAAATATTTTTTAGTTTGTTTTCTCCATTTCTTGACTTTTGTAGATTTCATTCATACAAAATAATGTCTGACAATTATGAACATGGTTTCAAATGAAAGCTCTATACTTGTACTGAATAAAACAATAAATATTTTGCGTGGGTAAATAAATGAGTAACAGGGACATTACGGGTGAACAGAGACATAGTAAAAACATGAAAATAGCTCCTGTCCGGTAGTGTAAGAAATCCCTGGTCCTTATGGGGTTAAAAAGGGGCGTGGCATTTAAAGTGGTGTATATACTACCTGGCTGAATGCAAGTTAAGGAAATTGCTCTGTTCCAACTCTAACATGGATCTGCGACTCGTGAGTCTCCTGGTATTAGCTGTACTTTTCTGCTACCTGCAGCTTTCCGAAGGTAGGATCATGAGTTATAGGTCTAACGTGTAATTAAATAAGTGACATGTTATGTGAAATTATAAAAAAAAATGCTAGAAGCCAACATCTTGTGGACACGTGTGTATATACAGTATACAGTATATATATACAGTATGCATATACGTATATATATATATATATATACTTCTGTTTTTTTTTGTTTCTGCATGCTTGCTATGGATTTATTCTTCTCTCCTTACTTCATAAATAAACCTTTAATAATTCTCCCAGTTGAGATTTGAATGTATTTTTAGATATATATTACCATTTAAATATTTGGGGCCACTAAGAAATTTCCTTATTTTTGAAAGAAAAGCACATATTGTCCATTAAAACAACAAGGGGTCGGGAGGTGTTAATGTAGCAAATGACTATTGTAGCTGGAAACTGCTGTTTTTTTTTATGGAATATCTTCATAGGCTTACAGAGGCCCTTTATCACTCCCATCACTCCCATCACTCATGTGTTCCAATGGCACGTTGTGTTTGCTCATCCAAGTTTAAGCTAATTAATTGTTAGAAAACCCTTTTGCAATTATGTTACAGCTATAAATGTCATTGCTTTCCATGAATTATTATTTTATTATTTTGTATTTATTTAGCATCAACAAATTATGCAGCGCTGAACAACTTAAATGGGGCAGTTAACACAACATAACAAATATACATTAATACACACAGACACAACAGGAGCTGAGAACCCTACCCATAAGCTTGCCATCTAGCCTTTTACACAAAAAGTTCCTGGCAGGAATGGTGGGCTTTTGAGGGCCCTGCTCGTGAGCTTACAATCTAAATCAGACTTACCTGAAGATATTAGCAGTGACTGACGACACAAGGTTTCCACATCATACCCCTGCATATTCTGTAATGGCTATGTGAAAAGAGAGGTCTCTGCCAGGAGTGGTACAGATTCCACAGCCCCCACATATCATCTGTGTGTTCCATGCGAAGGTGCACGTGCCTCTTCGGGTGTTTGCAATGGGGCAGGGTACAAAATGTGACCCAAAGTCAGCTATGACTAAAGCAGGGCTGCACAACTCCAGTCGACAAGGGCAGCAAATCGGCCAGAAATTCTGTGTATGCTACCTCCAAAAATTAGGTAACTTATGTTTTTTTCATTTGATATACCTGTGCTTAACTTGGGATATCCAAAAATAATTGCCTGCTTATGTCCCCCGAGGACTGAAGTTGTGCATCCCTACCCTAGTGGCTGCCCCAATGTGATACAGAGGGTGCTGCACAGACCTCAAGGCAGTGTTGAGTTAAGACGGCTGGGGACTTCTAGGCGCGTGCACAGAGGTGGGCTGACATTGCTCCCCAAGCCCCTCCAAAATTCATGTGGAGACGTAATGCAGCGGAGTCACGTACCGCAATGATAAGTGACCCTGCGGCGAAAGTGCAGGAGAAGCCCCAGAGAAGATAAAAGGAAGGGAGGCAGGCAAGGAGAGAGTGTAAGAGAGGGTAAGGGAAAGAGGCAGGCAAAGAGGGAGAAAGTGTGAGAGAAGACTAGGGAGGGAGGCAGTATGTATGTATGTATGTTAGAGCGTTATTGTGTGTGTTAGCATGCATATGTGTTAGCATGAGTGTGTGTGTGTGTTAACATGAGTGCGTTAGTGTGCTTTAGTGTAACTATGTGTAGCATCAGTGTGTGTGTGTGTGTGTGTGTGTAAATATGTGTGTTGCCACTAGGACACTGCCAAAAGGGAGGACGTGGAGGACTGTGCTGGTGGCTGCACACACTTCCATTACCAGATATTGGCAGGTTTTGAGTGGGCCTATGGGACAGCTGCCTTGGACTCATAAAGCAAGCCTGGCGCATGGGTAGCGGCCCCTTTTGATCCATGTTAATCACGGCCCTGCAGATATCACTCTTTTGCAAGCACTGCAGTTTCCTACCATGATTCTATTGATCATTTACTGGCAGCTGAAGTGAAGCAGTATAAGGCATTCCGTGCAGATAGTTAGTGTTATCAACTACTTTGTTCCCTAGAGCAGTTAAAACATTTATGGAAGAGGGAAGAGGAAAAAGAGAACTAAAACAGAACTTTTTATGGTTGGTCACGCTCTTAGAATGATCAATAATTGGTAAATTAAACTAATTTATGAGGAATTGGGAGAATAAAGAATGTTTGCGATCAGTTCAGCTTGTTGGCTTGAGATCAACGATATGCCACTTTGTACTTAGCTCATGCTCAGTTCAATTAAGTAAAAAAATAAATAAATCCGTCTTCCTTGTAATGTTTTACTGAATGTTATTAATAGCTATCGATCCATCACAAAGTTACAAGTCTCAGTTAAGCCCTGCGGCGTATTACCTGTTAGGCGTAGGGTAACTAGGGTACCTCCCAACCATCCGGCTTTCATGTGGAGAAAGTGGCTTTGTGAAGAGGTGAGATTCCCTCAAGATTGTAAGCTTGCGAGCAGGGCTCTCTCCACCTAATGTATCGGTTTGTCTTAGTCTGTCGATTCTCGTCTTGTCATACCCCTTGAATATATGTGTTGTATTAAGCGCACCGTAAACTGTTGACGCTATATAAATAAAAAATAATAATAACTATGTGTAGGGTCGGGCTATCTGTATGCAGGGATGGGGCAAGGCAGCCATAGGCACAGGCCTAACCCAGCTGACCTTTAATGGGTAGACAGTGTGAAGAAAGTGAGCTGATATGAGATCACGTTCCAGTACACAAAAGAGCCTCTACTTAATTCACAGTACCTTTTTCCAGATTGTCTTTTTCAATATCCCATGACCATGCTAACTAATGTGACACGATTAACCTTTATGTAGTTGTGTTACCGCTAATCTTCTCTTTCTTCTGTAGCTTTCATAAATCCCAAAATTCAGTGCTGCACTGAATATAGTGACCGGATTCCTAAAAGAATTTTACAGAGAGTGAAATCATATAAAATTCAGCAAGCCAATGGAATATGCAATCTGAGAGCTGTTGTGTAAGTACTGGCGTTCTAATGTTTGCTTCACCCAATCACTAATCCTTCAACTTGTTTATTTGGTTGTTAAAATAAAGAAAAAAAATACTAGATTCAAGGCCAACTAACTCTTACTTTCATCATATTCTAAATTCCTGTTAAGACCTGGTAAGCTTTACACATTAATCATATAATATATAACATTATGACCTCTGACAGGTGAAGTGAATGACACTGGGGGTAGACATTTACCCGCACATCTTAGGCCTTTAATGCTTTTATTGTTTTGTGTTGTAAGTGAACATATTTTGATTCATCTTTGTAAATTTCTTCTTTTTTTGGACAGATTATATACAAAACACAAGACTTTATGTATGAACCCCAAGAATAAGCATGTTATGAGATGGATAAAAAAGAAAAACAAAGATCAATGTCAGAAGGCATCTACTTGCGTTGGAAAAAAGAAAAAAAATGGCCGAAAAAAAAGCAAAAGAATCCCAAAACATAAACAAAAAATAAATGCATAAATGAAATGTACTACAACACAGGCTGTTGTAGCCTCTACTAGATTTTACTAAAGGGACAGTTTAATGTCGCTGGCAGCCCCTCCAAAGAAGAATGGATATTTTCCTCCAATATGCATTCTTCTTAAAAAAAAATACATGTAGTTACCCGAAGTAGAATCTGCAGTGCAGCCAGAAATAGCAAGAAAATGTGCCCTTTGAAATTAACGGCAGCACTTTCTACACATATGTACCGGAGTCTGAACACAAGCACAGCGTTCACCCAGCCAGTGCTGGAATTGGCGGGCGGTAAGTATATCACATGCATGTTTTCCGGGGAACACATCTCCCGTATGGAATATAGTTGGGGAGCAGGGGAAGGCATGTTTCTGCCGAATGCCTCTATGACACCACGGAAAACTTAAATGGGCCACACAGCTATCATATTACACACAGAGCAAGAAAGACTGACACGACCTGATCCTTTAAGAACCAGTAGGCTAGATGATCTTCAGATTCCCATCGAGGGTCAGTACACCCCTCGTATTTGTGTAAATATTTTATTATATCTTTTTATGTGACAACACTGAAGAAATTACTCTGCTACAATGTAAAGTAGTGGTAAACTCCATGCCCAAGAGGGTTAAGGCAGTGCTGGAAAATAATGGTGGCCACACAAAATATTGACACTTTGGGCCCAATTTGGACATTTCCACTTAGGGGTGTACTCACTTTTGTTGCCAGGGTTTTGACATTAATGGCTGTGCGTTGAGTTATATTTGAGGGGACAATAAATTTACGCTGTTATACAGACTGTACACTCACTACTTTACATTGTAGCAGAGTCATTTCTTCAGTGTTGTCACATGAAAAGATATAATAAAATATTTACACAAATGTGAGGGGTGTACTGACTTTTGTGAAATACTGTATGTATGTGTATATATATATATATATATATAATATATATATAATATGGATTCCTTGATAAAAGCCCCAGAGAGGGGCTAAAACATTAAGTTTCTATTATGTGTGAATCGTTTATTTGATAAATAAACACACGCATAAATATATATATATAATGAATTTAAGAAATACATACTGATGTACATATATATATATATGAAATATAAAATAAATGAATATGAAATAAACACTTTTAGATATCACTGTATCAATAAACCCAGTAGAACATGTATATAGTATTTGGACATACCTAATGCATAAGCAATATCACTGAATATAACAAAGTAAATAATGGTATTGCTTAATGATTTAGGCAAACACTCACTTTAATCCAATCCCATAAGCAAATGATGAGGAAGTACAGCTTAAAATACATTTCACTGGAGTTTGCTTTTTTGAAAAATGTTCAGGTTGGGGCAAAGCCAAAAAGAATAGGGTAACTAATAAAGAAAGATCACATATTAAAAAAATAAAAATGTGCATTGGTGAGGTAAGGTGGGATAGGGAACATGCCGCAGAAAGACAAGAGCACACCACTGCCATTGTTTTAAACATTTCAAATGGCCAAAAGGAATACGTTGGGTTTTGGGCAGTGTAATTTACACCTTGGCTAGGAGTGGGGCTCTTCCAAAACTTTTTAAGTGCCCCTGTCTCCTTTCCCGCAACTCTGCTTCTTCTCTTGCCTATTTTACTTCTGTATTCTTTCTTCATTCGCTTCTCCCCAGTATCAGCTCTGTTGACCAGGCCTCTTGGAGTTAATTTACTAAAGGGTAGAGCTACGGTGCGCACCATGTGGACATCCTCTCACTCCTGTTCCTCCAATCGACGGATGCACCACCACTTTGAGGATGCTCTTCATGAGGCCTGGTAAATGGACTGGATGTTATGGAGAAGTGGATGAAGAAAGAAGACAGAAGAAGAGGCAAGAGAAGAAGCAGAGCTCTGTGAAAGGGTACGTGACATGGAAGCGGTTGGCAATTCTATGTCTCAATAATTACCTGTGTCAGTGTTGTTTTAATCGCAAGCTTCATGCACAATGATGTTCTTGTACTATACTGGTTTTTTATTTTGTCTGATTTTTTTTGTGTACATAAAATGACTGTAAATTAAAGTAATCTGGAAAAAAAAGGGTTTTGCTTTTATACAAAAGTATATGGTGAGCTATAACTGTGATCTGATAAAATAAGTCACTGGTTACTTGTAAACAGATTTTTTTAATTTGTGTTTAGGATATATTTAGCTAAAAGAGCATTTCAAAAAACTAAAGGTAAAATGAAAATGTAGAGAAATATTTTATTGTCTATTAACTAGAAGGTTATCAGTCACATTTAACTTCGTCACATCCTTTCACATGTTACAACTCGCAAAGTAACTTGCATATTTATTATTAGCATTTTTATTATCCTTTATTTATTAAGTGCTAATATATACGCGGGACACCCCTGTGAAAGGAGTCGAGGAACCTGTCTGTCAGCAATCTAGCCTTATGGCACTTTCACACAAAATTTCTGGCAAGAATGATGAGCGTATTAGGACCCCCCCTTGTAAGCTTACAATCTAAAAAGACGGGGTAATTGAGAAAAAAGAAGAGGGTGAGAAGAGGAAGTAGTAGATCTTTTGGGTTAAGTGGCTGCAGGATGCAAAAGAGAATGTAAATATATAATATAATGTTTGTGAGTGCTTGCCACTTTATAATTTGCAAGTTGTAGCTTTTGACTCCAACTCACAACACCACCCTCATAAAAAAAATGTAAAACTAAGAAAATAAGATCCCCTCCTTTTCACGAGACACAGAAAGTGCATCTTTCTACTAGCCCATGTGCAGGGAGGGCTAATAGTTTGTCCAGAGGGAGGTGTAATTCCAGTTATCTCTCTTCGCTGTTGACAGAACCCACATCTCCACTTGCACACAACATTAAACTGCCGACATATCTATAGAAAACATGGGACCCTCTCTTTTTGGCTCTTTATGTGTTTCCTAAATTCAGACCGTGGATGGTGAGTTCCCTGAGTGGACTGAGATTCTCAGCTATTGTCTAGGTATTTATAACGTGTTGCTTTATATAGAAGCTCATTATATTTGCTGCTTAGGTGTTCCTAAAATATGGGAAAATATGATGGATATTCTGCAGAACTTTGTATTTTGATCTCATAAGCAAATGATGAGGAAGTATAGCTTAAAACAAATTTCACTGGAATTTGCTTTGTAATCATGGGTGTCAGTAGAAAAATTGCCAGGTTGGGGCAAAGCCAAAATGAATGGGGAAAGTCCCCTTCCAAAGCAGTAATAAAGAAAGATCACATATGAAAAAAATAAATATGTGCATAGGTGGGGTAGGGAACAAAAGATCACTGCCATTGTTTTAAACATTTCAAATGGCCAAAAGGAATATGTTTGGTTTGGGGCGGTGTAATTTACACCTTGGCTAGGAGTGGGGCTCTTCCAAAACTTTTTAAGTGCCCCTGTCTCCTTTCCCGCAACTCTGCTTCTTCTCTTGCCTATTTTACTTCTGTCTTCTTTCTTCATCCACTTCTCCCCAGTATCAGCTCTGTTGACCAGGCCTCTTGGAGTTCATTTACAAAAGGGTAGAACTACGGTGCGCACCATATGACACAAAAAGACACAAGGCCACGAAGTTCAAACTTGCTGTTGATCCAGAAAGAGACAAAACCCACATTAAGGAGATTTTCAATTGTGCCTCAAAAAGGAAATATTCTTTCTTGCCTCTAAAATGACTTTGTCGCTAGAAATAGGAGGAGAGCTAAAGATAAATGTGAGAGGTAACATAAATAAAAAGAAAAGAGACAATGAGAAACAGAATCAAAGAAAAGTGAGAGACAAAAGAGAAAGGCGATAGGTAGGGAGAAAAAAAGAGGAATAAAGAGAAGAAGGAGGGGAGATAAACAGAGAGGGGAGAAATGGGGAAAGGGTGAGATAAAGGGAAAGAGGAGGCAAGATAAAGAGAAAGGAGAGAAAATTGAGAGGTAAAGAGAAAGAGGAAAAAGAACGTAGAAAAGATATAAAGAGAAAGGGTGGGGAAATAAAGAGAGGTAAAATGAAAGAGAAATGGGAGATATTGAATTGAGAGATAAAGAGGAGAGATAATGAGAAGGGCTCATCAAAGAGCAGGGGAAAGACAAAGAGAAAGGGGAGAGGCAGGGAAATGGTAGAAAACAGAAGAGAGATAAAGAGAATCTGGGTGCTGGGGTAAGTCCTATGCATTATGGGTGCCAGGGCTGGCCTTTGGGGTGTGTTACCTATGATTTCAACCTGCAATTTAGTATTTATTTTTAATTAATTATTTATATACCTTCAATACTGAGTTTGTATGTGATTTTCAGTTGCTCTATGCCTGCAATGTTATGTTTCTATATGTTATTTATTTACTCTATACCCGCAAATACAGAGTTTGTATGTCTTATGCAGTTGATCTATACCTACAGTGCTGTGTTTCCATGTGTTGTTTATTTGATCTATACCTGAACTACATTGGAGGAAAAGAGATGTGTGGCACACTGAAGGAGAGGCACGGGGCTCCTGAACACCTAAGGCCAATGCTGATCATGACCCGCATTGATGATTTATTATGAGACCAACATAGTATTGTGCTTCTCCCATGCTTTGCACGTGTAGCGCAAAGACATCTCATGTGGAGTCACGCTAGGGTCAGAAGGAGGGAAGACTGCATTGACTCTGACAGGCTCATTCTAGTCAGTGAAGCAATTACTTTTGTTTTTTTGTGTTTTTTTCTGTTGGGGTAGAGGGTGTGATTGTATGTTGGGGATCATGGGGGAGTCCAATCAGGGCCGGCCCCAGGGCTCCAGGGGGCACCGGCGCCGCCCCCTCTGCACTTAAATTAAAACACCGTTTTTCTTGTTGTTGTTTTTTTTTTTAACTTTATTTAACATCCTCAATGTTAAATTACAAGCCGGCACCTCGATATCGAGGCATGTCAGCCACACAGTTTCTGCTTAGGAAGCGATTCCAATGATCGGTGCGGCGGCCACCTGATGATCGGTGCGGCGGCCATTTTTCTAACGAGGAGGGCTTTCCTCCCTGGATCCGCAGTCAGCCTCACTTGTACGGGCATTGCCGCTATTGTGTTGCACGGCAACCCTGTACATGTACATGGATTGTCGTTAAGGGGTTTATATCCCTTTAATATCCCAAAACAACTTCCTCTGTTGTAAGTGCTACATAGAAAACATTTGCTTTCCAGACTTTTAGAGAAAGAGAATATGCAAGTTGTCAGAAGCATGATCAATCATAAATGTGACATAGTCATTATCCTGTAGTAAGTTTTTCACCTGACAGCAGTTTGTATAATTGTCAATAAGAACACTTGCTCCATCTAGTGGCTCTTCCCCACAATTGCAGAGACAAGTTTATATTTATAATGCAGGCATCAGTATTACTATTCAATATATATGCTATATGGACAAAAGTATTGGGACATCTGACCATTACACCAATCAACATACCAAGACATTTTGGACAATGCTATGCTTCCATCTTTGTGGGAACAGTTTGGATAAGGCTTTTTTCCAGCTTCCAGCATCATGGTTTGGTGTGGAAGAACCTGACCTCAATCCTACTGAACAGGTGGAACAGAGAGACAGACTTTCTCGTCCCAGTGCCTGACCTCACAAATATTTTACTGGATGAATCGGCAAAAATTCTCACCGTTAAATTTTAAATATATAATTAAAAAACTAAGGATAAACTATTACTAATATAGTCCCAACAATTTATGTTGGCAGGGTTACCCATAGCTGTTGAAAGTCAAATACAACAGGCTGACGTCCTGGTTGTCAGCTGTCTGGTAAACATCCTATTTCTTATAGCTGTCAGCCTCATACCACTCGCCCTGCTACGAGATCAAATCACTGTGCTTGTAGTTATGAGTCTGATACCAGGAGCCTGCAGGCAGTCCCAGAAGGTCCCAAGGAATTTGCATAAACCGAGAAAACATATAAATTGCAGTAAATGCACTCATTATTTGTTTATGACTGCAGCGTAACCGGATATCCGCAAACAGACTAAACATCATGAGTGCTCAAAAATATTGTGTTTTCTTTGTGCTCAGCAACGTGGTGAAGCCAAAGGTAGAGTACATTTTGAGAACTGATTGCCTGTGCCATCTTTGGTTTAAATAGCTTATGTTGCCTTTGCCATTTTTGTCCCTTAAACAGCTTGTGTTGCCTGTGCCATATCTGCCCCTTAAACAGCTTGCATGTGCCATATATGCCCTTAAACAGCTTACCTGTGCCATATCTGCCTCCAAACAGCGTGTGCTGTGCCATTTTTGCCCCTTAAACAGTTGGCCTGTGCCATCTGTGCCTCCAAATAAACACCTTTTCCCCAAGCAACTTATGTTTTCTGTGCCATCTTTGTCACCGTGTCATTTATTTAATTCCTGGAACTTCTATTCTAGCAATTTGCTGTGACACAAAAGCAGGCACTGGTTGTTGTCATAAAAACTACACAAGCTTCATAAGAGTGGAAAAAACAAAATGGTATCTTCTAAGGTTAATTTGTTTGGGCATCCTAAATAGTTCCACTAATGTTTTTTAGTTTAAGAGAAACATCTTTAAAATATTTTACAGCAGTAACTATAATTTTAAAATTGTATGAAGGAAAGCGCGAGGGTCACAATCTGTAATAAACAGTGCATTATATGCAACAGAAAAAAAAAACAATAAAATATCCGCGTAGCCCAAGCACTCAAGTCAACAAAAATATATATTAATAATACTTCCCCTGTATACAGCTGCAGCCCAATTTAAGTACTCGCCAATGCCTTTCCAAAAATACACGAAGTGGCCAAACACGTTGAAGATGATTGACGTTTTGCATCTGATGCACGGATTGTTTGGATTGCACCTTGTATTTGGCACTGAACACTGAAGGACCTTCATTGAAGGGACCACCAAGGACTTCTGAGAAAGTATTCTCTGGAACGTTTAACAGACAGAGCTTACCCCTTCAAACCAGCACTGCCCTTCAGCACATTCTATGTGCCTGCGGTCCTGTAATTGTGCTGGTTGACCGCAGTTTATGCTGTGTATGTCATCTTTTAGAAATCCCAGAAGTTGATTAAAGAATTCTGAGACGAGCTGTCATGTGTCCGTTCGCGAGTGCACTACCTATTTTTCAGATTATTTTATAATTTTGTTACCATCTGCGCTGTTGTTTGTTGTCTTCTTTTCTCCCCATATGTGGATTTGCAGATTATTTTCCACAGACTCTATCAACAATAAAAAATACAATAGTGACAGAGAAAGTCTAGGACCTTTTTCTTTTACAAATAAATTAAAAAGTATAAAAGTCTTCTTATACCACTCTCTTCGAACATACTTTGATCTAAAATTATGTTTTGTGTGTAGTGGAAAAACAGCGCCCCCAGTAGTTATGGAGTAGGGACTAACCTTCCTAAACCTAGC
Source organism: Spea multiplicata (assembly GCA_009364415.1). Classification (NCBI taxonomy): domain Eukaryota; kingdom Metazoa; phylum Chordata; class Amphibia; order Anura; family Pelobatidae; genus Spea; species Spea multiplicata. The sequence continues at coordinate 56,784,164 of VKOC01000001.1, read as the reverse complement.
AGCTTTGTGTACTGATGGGGGTTATGTTACATTATATCTGCTTCTTGTTGCTTAGACCTTGCGACTGCAATTGTACACAAAGATATTACCCCCTTTTACATGACCATGTGTCTGTTTTTCCTAGAACCTCTGCGGAGCACCACTTTGGTAAGTCATATTTCAATCAAATGTGAGCAAGTTCGTTATTTTGTGTAATATTTGTTTGTACTGTTCAATTCGTACTTTTTTGGTGAAATGAGTACACTTTGTAAAGTTTACATTTGTTTATTGTTTTGTTTTCTGCACTTTTGTGTTTTTATGTTAATTTTTGTTTAAATTTATATTGGATTTTGTTGTCGTAAAATTTGTACAGTTTCGAAGGCTTACATTTCTACCTCTTCTGGTTATCCATTTGTTCCACATGAACTGAGTATTTATTTGTGTTTCATAATCGTGTTTGTTTAATATTTCATTACTTTTTCATTATGCGACAATGTCATTTCTACATTTATTTATATTTTTTTATTCGTCAAGGGATTCGATTCTTACTTTCATAATCCCATTGACTGTAGGTATATACTTGGGGGGTGGGGTGGCAGCCTAAAGCCTGGGGGGCAAGTCAAGTCAAGTGGCCCGTTGCGCCACAGAATCAGCGCACCGTCCATGCCCATCTTTTTCCTGATTCTAACACATATTGATGTAATGTGATGGGATTGGGAGTAATCAGTACAATATAAAAAAAGTCATCATACATGGGATGCCTGAAGCCACAATTTACTGCCACTAATCCTTTTTAATAAAATATGCAGATTGAAATAGAGTAAATAACACAAAAACTTTTCCTCTCACTGATTTCAGGGTCTAGAACGTTTTGTCCACTGGAGTGACTACAAATTCAAGAGGGCGTTTTCTCTCAGGATAAGTCAAATTACATAGTTCAATTCATTCCTACATAAAGTAAAGTGTCAGGAAACAGATGACCAAATACACACACACCAGCATGGGTGTACGAACCCCTAAAAATCCAGGGGGGGGTAGCATTTGTTCCGATTAGATACCCCCTTCTTTCTCCCCATCAGATCCCTTTTTCCTCACTATCCCCTACTCCCCTTTCTCACCATCTTTTTTGCAAACAAGTAATACAAGTAACGATAATATATCACTTGAAACACTGATAAAATTATGTATGTTTAATACATTAAAAACAGCTAATCTTTGTAACGAAACCATTTTTTGAATATGGAAAAATTGGACCCTAGGCATTTCCTTGGGCCCGCTTCATGCTCCCTCGCATGCAATCACTCCCTCTGCTACTGCACCAAAAAATATTTGCCACACTGACTGCAGATCAAGGGAAGACTGTGAGACTCAGTGCAGTCTTCCCTCCTTCTGATCCTACCGTGATATTGAGAGGTCCTATGCCCTGTAATCATCCCCAGAGTCTCTTTTTCCCCTCATTCACCTCTCTTTTACTTACTCCCTGTAGTTCAGGTATAGATCAAATGAACAACACATGTAAACAGCACATGCACACAAACCCAGCTGCTACAGATCAACTGGAAATCACATAACAACTAAGCATTAAAGGTATGGATAAAACCCCCTAAATTACAGGTGTCCACACTGCCCATATAGAACCTGACCAGCGCCAAGATAACATTAACAAATTACAGTCCAGAATGAGCCAACTTTGTCCCCAAACAGCCCGTCCTGACACCAGTATAGGCTCTGCCACACCGACACCCAAACACACACACACCAGGACAGGCTCTGCCACACCTACACATCAGTACAGGGTGATCTACACAAAGCATCAAAAATGCTTTCCACACTGGTTTACGTTTTGTTTGCCCCTCCCTTGTATATTGATGCCCCAGCCAGCCCCCACTTTGGTTTTACTGTATTCCCCCCACACCCTTGTGTATTGCCTCATGTGGATTTGTGGCCCCAGCCACTTCCCTCCCTTGTGTATTGATGCCCCTCTTTACTTGTTAATGACCCATGTGTATTGAACCCATCCACCCACCTTTGTGTATTGATTTATGTGCTGCCTCAACCACCCTGTTGGGCGTGGCCGCCCATTTCTCCCCATCTCTTACCTCTTCCTCCATCCTCCAGTGGGAGCGCAAGGTCTGTCACTTTGGACCTCGCTTTATTGCTCCCTCATAACTACGCACCAACTACTAACGCAGAGCACGGGGGTACAACTTCATATTGCTGCGCTCGGCATTATTTGCTGGCACATAGTGATTAAAGAGCAGTGAAGCAAGGTCTGAAGTGAGAGACCTTGCGCTCCCTAATGTTGAGCTGACTAGAGGGAGATTGTGATCTCCCAACTAATCTGCAGGCTGCAGCTGCTAATTCACCTGAGGTGAATACCGCTCTCGCCTCACCCTTCCTCTGCCCCTGCAAACCGGGACAGAGGTAGGGACAGCAGGACAGAGTACCAAAATCAGGACAGTTAGGGGGCATGCACATTATACACCACTGAGCCTGAAGCTCTAGGTGATCTGTAACAAGTAGAGAGGTAAGCTCCATCTCTTAGAAGTGTTTCCAACACACAAGACATTTTACAGGAAAAAAAACAATTGGAAGGGTCAAACCCTGTGGCCAGATGTACTGAAAAACAAAGACATGGGGCAAATTGTGATTGGTGGGTTAAGAAAAGAAGAGGAACTGAAACAAATTATGAAGAACAGTCCTTCAGGGAATTTCTATTATATTCAAAATTATCAAATGGACTTGACAAGAATGTGCTCTACTGCGTGACCTGCTTAGCATTTCTATCTGATCATGTCAAGGCGACTAGTTTTCTTTGCCCCAATGCATGATGTTTCCATCCCCATGCTTCACTATAGGTATGGTGTTCTGTGGATGCAACTCAGCATTCTTTCTCCTCCAAACATGACGAGTTGAGTTTCTAACAAAAAGTTCTACTTTGGTTTCATCTGACCATATGACATTCGCCCAATCTTCTTCTGGATCATCCAAATGCTCTCTAGCAAACTTCAGACGGGCCCTGGCTTAAGCAGGGGGACACCTCTGGCACTGCATGATTTGAGTCCCTGGCGGCGAGTGTGTTACTGATGGTAGCCTTTGTTACTTTGGTCCCAGCTCTCTGCAGGTCATTCACTAGGTCCCCCCGTGTGGTTCGGGGATTTTAACTCACCGCTCTTGTGATCATTTTGACACCACGGGGTGAGATCTTGCGTGGAGCCCCAGATCGAGGGAGATTATCAGCGGTCCTGTATGTTTTCCATTTTCAAATAATTGCTCCCACAGTTGATTTCTTCACACCAAGCTGCTTGCCTATTGCAGATTCAGTCTTCCCAGCCTGGTGCAGGTCTACAATTTTGTTTATGGTGTCCTTCGACAGCTCTTTGGTCTTGGCCATAGTGGGGTTTGGAGTGTGATTGTTTGAGGTTGTGGACAGGTGTCTTTTATACTAATAACAAGTCCAAACAAGTGCCATTAATACAGGTAACGAGTGGAGGACAGATGAGACTCTTAAAGAAGATGTTACAGGTCTGTGAGAGCCACATATCTTGCTTGTTTGTAGGTGACCAAATACTTATTTTACCGAGGAATTTACCAATTAATTCATTAGAAATCCTACAATGTGATTTCCTGTATTCTTTCCCCCCATTCTGTCTCTCATAGTTGAAGTGTACCTATGGTGAAAATTACAGGCCTCTCATCTTTTTAAGTGGAAGAACTTTCATAATTGGTGGCTGACTAAATACTTTTTTGCCCCACCGTATGTGATGAAAAACCAGATGTTTCACGCACAGAACAAAATGTAATTGTTTTAAGATATGTCCGGAGGTACTGAAGACTGGACTATTCAAGAAAGGTTCTGTCACGTCCCACGGTGTAGCCAGGAGTGGGTACTCGGCACTTACCTCGTCCGCCTCCTGTCGCGAGGCTCCTCCTCCTCAGTGAGTCCTCTCCGTTCGCCGAGAGGGGAACAGAGGACGGGCGTGCTCACCACGCCTCCCTCTTACCCCCTGCCTCCCTGGTGATGAAAGGACGCACAGTGCGTGACGTCACTAACTGGGGGCGGGGCGAGGAAAAGCGGGAGGTTTAAAACCAAGCACTGACTTCTATTCAGTGCTCGGTTATCTTGTATGCTGAGCTCACTGCTGTGAGCAGATTACGTCCAGTACCTCTATTGCCGTCCTGCTACTATTGTATCCTGCACTGCTACCTGGTGTACCTGTACCTTTGTGGGCCTGGTCTACTACATGGCACTCTTTATTCTACCTGGCGTGCCTGTGCATTTGTGGGCCTGGTCCACTACATGGCGTTCCTGTTCTTCTGAAGGCCTGGGAACTAAACGGTGTACATCTGGACTTCTGATCTGTTGTAGCATTATGGTCTAGTGGCTTTCTGTCCTGTTGCTTAATAAACCTGCTATTCACCATCCTCTGCATACTGGGTTCCTTCTCCGTTACCAACGATACAGGTTCATTGAATTGTTTTACTTCTTCTATAAGACTGGCGTATGTATCTGAGCATGGATGTCTATGTATAAGTGTGTGTGTGAGCATGTATGTGTAAGTATTTGTGTGTTAGCATGTATGTGTAAGTAGTGTGAGATGGAGTATGTATTAGGATGAGTGTGTACATGTGTGTTTGCATGTGTAAATTTGTGTAAACTATGTTTATATTTGTGTACCAGAGTGTAGGTTGGAGGCGGGGCATGAAGCAAAGAAGGCACAGACCAGCTGTTTGAGGCAATGATGGCACAGACCAGCTGTTTGGGGGCACTGACAAGCTGGGGCAAAGATGGCACAGGCAGGCTTTATGGGGATTAGGATGGCACTGAAGCTGCTTGGGGCAAAGGTGGCACTCACAAGCTGTTTGGAGAAAAGATAGCACTCGTAAGCCATTTGGGGGCAAAGGTGACATTGTGGGACATGTTGCTTGGGGAAGTTAGGGGGCACCAGGACCCTATGGTTTATACATATGCCCCTGAAGTCTTGGAGGAAATAATAATTTTAAGTGAAGCTCTTAGGCAGAAGCAGTAGGCCGTAAAGACTATTTTTCAACATTCATGGCAATTATGCTTGCATTTTGTGGGTGAAAGTGCTTCAAAGTTTTGAAGCGGGGAATAAAATCCTTCAGTCTCTATTAAGGTCAGTGGAAATTGGAGCACAGCGATACATTGTTTCTGCTACGGGACCTAAGCAAGTTTCATGTTTTAACAGTCACCTGTTATTTCTCACTAATGTATCTGGTGTACCCCCACATAATATATATTGTATTATTCAGGACATGTATGGCTCTCTTTTGAAATCATGAAATGATCATTAAATATGAAGAAAGAAAGAAAATTAAGAAAAAATAAGAGACATTTTTCATGGCTTTGGGTATAAAAACTATACTTAGCAATTGCCAATTTTGTATGTATGGGTATGCCATTTTGTGGATGTTGCAGCTTCAAAATTGCAATATGCTCATTGCAGTTTTCAAATTAGAAATTTTGACAGATCACTTTGCTAGGTCCAAGTCTCATTTGAAGCATAGCAGAGGTCCCATATTTCAATTTAACCCCATAAAAAAATACAGGAGATTTTCACTAGACAACAGGGAATCTGATTATGAGCATATTGAGTTCTTAATTATACACATAACTATATAAAACAGAGCAAGAATTCATTGCATACCCAGTGAATGCCAGTCAAAAAACACCAAGGCATAAATATTGGGGATTCTGTCATACTATATGTCCATATATGGTCCCTATATCAAGGTACACACATTTTTGGGTCCTATTTAATTTCACATGGCTATACTGCTTACCAACGAGCTGAATCAGATGGAGTAAACTGCATTTAACTCACTGAGACTCTCGTGCAATTTAAAGCCTTCTCCGGACACCATTAATGATCCACCTGTGTGGCAGGTAGGGTGCGCAATCATAGGGTTTGGTCAGAACCTGCAAATATGCACAAAAACAAACAATATACACATAGGAGAGCACACCCCACGCAGCATAAAAGGCTTTCATATTTAGATTCCAGTTATCCGGTTGCTGCTGAAATAATAATGATCAATAAGTACACAAAAAAGAGCCAACGTTCAGAGCATACCCAGCGAATACCAATAATGATAGGCTTGCTGCAGAGTCTGAGAGCAGTTGACATGGAAGCACTTTTGACACAGGAGCACAGCATTGACTGTCGGTTGATCCCCACAAGCTTGTGGGGACTGAAAACACAAGTATTAACCCCTTTAAACTGAAGGGGTTAATGCTGCATGGTCATTCTTGTGGACTGATTGTGCAGCAAGGGAGGATGAGGAATTGTCACACTTATGTGGAGGCTGAAGGAACTTTGGCCCTAAATTTGCCTATGTTAACCAGCGATCACAGGGTTAAGCCTACATGATCACTCTTCTAGGAGTGATCAAAGGCTCGGGCAGAGAGTGGCAGCAGTGCCCACGTGATCACCATGATTGTGTCATTTGTCATTTACCTTGTTGATATTTTCATATACTCTGAGTCACTTAAAAATCACATAAAACTTTTAAAACAAGTTTTCACTTGCCTTTGAAACCATGAATTATATGATAAAATAAAGAAGCATGTTTTCAACAGATTACTTGAATTTCTTAGGTTTTGATTTGTCTCTGTCAACTACTGTATAGCGATGGACTATTGTCCTTAATCAAAAGTGGAGGATCTCTTCTCCTGATCTGTTTTTTTGTCTTTGCTAAAGTTTTGTCAAAAATGAATGCAGAACTTTTCTGCTATAGCACACATACAGATCTCACCAAACCTGAGTTAAAAGAACATTAAAAGGAAGGCTTTACCAGAGCCGAAGTGTTATTAGCGTTCCCAGATCCCACACAACACTTTGTTGTTGAAGCAGATGCCTCCGAATTCAAGGACCTTGCCCTCTGCAACCCACATGCTTGCCATCTGTCTCAAGAATTATGTCACTTTCTAGAAGGGACTTCATGTACTTTTCTTTATTTAATCTATACTGTTCCTAAAAATGGTTTTAGGGTCTGTTCACTAAGAAGTTGAGTGGCCAGTGCCTCTCATGGTGTTTTATGTTATTTACCCTCATCCACATTAACACCAATGTGAGTTGGATTTAGTGAATTTACGAGTTGTTTTTTCTGTTGTTTTTTTTGTTGTTGCCAACTTCCAAGCAATAACACCTTGATGAATATATGTTTTTGTATCTGTGATCTGCTTTATGCATAAAACCATGACAAGCTTGATGTGCCTTATTTTGCTCCATTAAACATATCCCAATGCGTTGACTTGAGACACACGCCATTCTCTACTGGACATAAAGATTTCCCGCTGAAAATATGTACAGATCTAGGTACCGTATTAACCCCATCTAATTTTACAGACATTAGTCCCGACACAACTTCTGTTGGTCTAATGTGTTAACATCATTGTACATTATGTCCAGTATTGCCAGATGTGTGCATGTAATAAACATTTCAAGGGTTGGTTTTTCATAAAATGGTTGCCACCTCTATATCTGCATAACATGCTTCAGAGTATGCAAATTGGCTATGCAAACCTTCCTGCAGTAGATGCTAGTAATTGGCAAGCCATATTGATTTTAGGGAGTAGGCCGTCCTTAATTACTTAATTACTGAGTAGGCAATCACTTAATACACTCCCTGTACTAATACTGGATTGTTTAATCCTGTTATGCATGTTCCTGGTATCTTTGAAGGAACAGACCTCCCTGACGTTATAATCAACTTCCCCCTTGGGATTTTCTTATTGTGTAACATCAGTATGGCTACAAGAGGTTGTGTCTTTTATGATTGGTTTCCACGGAGGAACTGGTGGTTAGCAGAAAAAATGTCTTCATTTATTTCAGTGTAAGCAGTATTAGTAAGATATTGTGATGTCTTTAGGCTTTTTCACACATCATGAAAGGCTGCTATATGAAAAAATTTATGGGATCCAAATGGTACAGGAAATTAGGCTTGTGCAAATTATTCTGCTTCCCCTAACTGCATTTGTCAGCGTATGAGTATACATATTATCCACTGCCGCAAAGTGGGCATCATATTACTTTTTGATGTGAATCACCCAGAGCATAGGCACTGGTAATTCTGGGCAGACCGATTCCCTCTGTCACAACCGCAAATCAAACCTCTGCCCTACTATAAAATAGTACATGTATCAATGTAAATGGCAGCATAAAAGATATTATTGCTTATGTTGCATATGATGCCTAGTGAGCTACTTCCACCCTAGAGTGGTTCCATCTGTGCGGTGTTATGTTTTTTACTCTACAGTCCTTATGCGATAGGTCTATTTTTATGTCATGATTTTTGCAGAGACACTTTTATGTCTGTCAAGTGAACCTGAACATTTAGAAGAAATCCTTGCAAATAGTGGAGTCTCTTATGTAGCGCAGTTTATAGGCTCATGTAGAGTAATTAGGTTTTGTAATTTCTTTTGTAGCCAACCAGTAATACAGCTCCTATATACATATATCTCGTTTTAGAATGCTGACAGAATATCATGGAAGTGGTAGTTCAACAACAGCTGTGCAGCTTTGGTAAAACACCCAGTACAGTAGAGTAAGAAACCCCTTGTGGTGGCCTAATATGCCAAACAAATGGACATTTTGTGCAATGAAATTAAATTATTGCATAACCTTACTATTCATGGCTGAATTTACCTACATTAACCATGTCCATTCTAGTACAGGCTTCCACCACTGAACACCTCCACTCCTCATATGTAATTTCCTGTCCCTGAAACTAACATGCAAAGTGACACGATGAAACACTATCTTTGATTGTTGGTATTTGTGTATTACAGGTTGAGTATTCTTTATCTGAAAATCCCGTATCTGGAATAATCTGTAAACCATTTTTTCCACATAAAGGAAATTCAGATAAGTCATACTAATGACTGAGGAGGGACAGGAGAGTGTTATCTAACCACTCCTGTAGTCTTCCTGCTCTCTTCTCTGTTGATCAGGCTTCTCTCCGCGGTCCCAGAGCGCTTCTGGTCCAGAAAAGGGAGCGGATGAGCTCTGGGGAAGCCTGAACCACGGAGTGGACACAGGTTTAAAGAGAAATCATGATTGTCCCTAATCCAAAATACTTTTGTCCTCAAGCATTTCGCATACGGCATACATGGGGGGCATACAGCCTACATTGTGTCTGTATTGTATTTTGTACTTTATTATGTCACAATAAAGTATATAGACATAGAAAATATGTTTACAAATTAAATTATGGAAATAAAGTCAATGTTTGTTCAATTTTTCCATCCAGTTACATAAATGGTAACATCAATAGGTCACAATCACATAAACTTGCCCTACCCTACTGCATTACCTAATTAGATTTTTTATATCTTTATAAAGCACAGAGTGCTGAAAAAGAAATACATAACATATATTTATATAGCTGGGTGTTATGATACGGATAAATTAATTAAGCAATAATCAATAAAAATATTCAATCTAATGAAATGCACTAAACTTGCACACCCATATATGAAACATCATGCATATATTAAATACTGAATAATTATATTAGAATAACTAATTAACTCTGGCACTAAGGTGTTTCGCTGTTTCCTTTCTTAAATGTTCTCAAAGATATTCAACATTGAGGTTTAGTGGCCGTGTTTGGAAAATTACCACTCCTTGCTCTTCCTAGGACAGATACACCTAGCACAACTTTGAAATGTGTTTAGGATCATTGCCCTACTGAAAAATGAGTCGTCTTTTGCTTACTGGGGTAGGACGTTTCTGGTTCAGCTGGGCTGAATTGCAGATGATGTTCTATTCTGTAATGGTATGAGCGTAAAATAATGTTATTCTAAAGGTGTGGTCACTTTAGGTGTGCCTGGTCTTTCTTTGGAATTTTTTTTAATACGCACTGCCCCCTTGACACTCAATTTACCTGCAACTTGGTGTTGGGAAATGTTTTCACATGAACAACTTGTCCTCCAAGGTACTTCAACTGTCCTACTTGAAAGGCCCTTACATGCCTGGGCGTAGGAACCGGAAAAATCATGCAGGAGGACCGATAATGAAGAAATCCCGCCCAGGGAGAGGCACTAACCTCGGACGCAGCTGCGAGGGGCGCACAGCCGCCCAATCAGCAGCCTGCTCCCTCCCCCAATTGAAAAGCTGTGTGGCACCCAGGCGGAGGAGAGAGAGGGACGCCGAGCGGTCGCTCATGAAAAAGTTTTCACCAACCGCTCGGCGCCACTCTGTCGAGTGATGGGAGCGCAGTTGGCGCTTCATGCTGAGCACCGGAACATGAGGTCATATTTCGGTGCTCAGCAGTGAAGCCGCGTGCACCGCTGCAGAGCAGCGAGACAGAGCCCTTGCGCTCCCATCACAAGACTTAAGCAAGGTAAGTGAACCACAAAGGAGGGGAAAGGGGTAGATAGTGAGATGTGTGAGAGAACGAATGTGTGGATGAATTGTGTGAATGAGTGAGATAAGGAATTAATCCCTGTGCGGATGAATTGTGTGAATGAATGAGATAATGAATAAATTAATGTGTGGGTGAATTGTGTGAATGAATGAGAGAATGAATTAATATATGGATAAATTGCTTGAATGATTTGTGGGAATGCATTAATGGATATGTGTATCATGGATTTGATTTAGGCAAAGATGGCACAAGCAGTGCGTTTGAGCCTTGGGGACCAAGATGGCACAGAGCAGGCTGTTTGGGGACAAAGATGGCTCACACTGGGCTGTTTGGGGGCAAACTTAGCTCATGCTGGGCTTACTCAGGACTGTAATCTGGGTGCTGGCCAGGTTCTATGTGGGGAATGTGGATGCCAGGGCTGGCCTTTTGGGTGTGCAACCTGTGATCTATGCCTGTAATTTAGGGGGTTTTATCTATACCTTTAATGCTGAGTTTACATGTGATTTCCAGTTGATCTATACCTGCAATGCTTGGTTTATGTGTTATTCTGTTGATCTATACCTGCTATGCTATGTTTCCACACATTGTTATTGTATACCTGCGAATACAGGACTTTTATGTCTGATTCTGTTTATTTTATTTATTTAGGGGGTTTTATCTATACCTTCAATCCTGAATTCACATATGAAGTTCAGTTGATCTATACATGCAAAACTGGGTTTGTGTGTTATTCTGTTGATCTATACCTGCTACTCTTCCATATATTATGTGTACCTGGAAAAAAACATTTTTCTTACAAAGATTAGCTGTTTTTTCCTATAGTTCATGTATTGAACGTACATTATTTATACCAGCGTTTCAAGTTATATATTATTGTACTTGTTTGCAAAAAAAGAATGAAAGTGGGGTAGGGAAAAGGTATCTGATGATGGGGAGAAATGCTATCCCCCCAGATTTTTAGGGGTTCCTATGCCCATGCTAACAGGCACAATAGTAGAAGCACTAGCAGGACCATACTAATAGAATATCAGGTGTAAAAAAAAAAGATACAACTCACAAATGAGTTATCCTTTGAATGAAATATATAGTGCCACAATTTAAAAAATGTAAAGCAAATGGTGTAAAGAGGATATTCATATAATTGACAAATTATTTTCACGTAAAGATTTAACAGACATTAAAAACTGATTTGTCTCGGTGTTAAACAATGTATTTTGCTACTTTTTAATAAAGATCACACAAACAGGTTGGTGGTGATGGACGTTTGGACCTTATTATATACACCAATCAGCCATAACATTATGAGCACTGACAGGTGAAGTGAGTAACACTGATAATCTTGATATCATGGCTCCTGTCAGTGGATGGGATCTATCAGGCAGCAAATGAACATTTCGTCTTCAAAGTTGATATGTTAGAAGCAGGAAAAATGGGCAAGCGTAAGGGTCTAAGCAATGTTGACAAGGGCCAAATTGGAACGGCAAAACGACTGGGTCAAAGCATCTCCAAAACTGCAGCTCTTGTGGGGTGTTCCCGGTCTGCAATGGTCAGTACCAATCAAAAGTGGCGCATGGAAGGAAAAACGGTGAACCAGCGACAGGGTTATGGGCAGCCAAGGCTCATTGATGTACATGGGGGCAAAGGCTGGCCGAGTGGTCAAATGCAACAGGCAAGCTACCGTAGCTCAAAACTGCTGAAAAAGTTAATGCTGGTTCTGATAGAAAGGTGTCAGAACACACAGCGCATCGAAGTTTGTTCCGTATGGGGCTGCAGAGCCACAGACCAGTCAGGGTGCCCATGCTGACCCCTGTCTGCTGATAAAAGTGCCTACAATGAGCACATGAGCATAAGAACTGGACCACGGAGCAATGGAAGAAGGTGGCCTGGTCTGATGAATCACGTTTTCTTTATTTTTTTCTTTTCGTTGTACAGCGCTACAGAATATGCTGATGCTGAGTAAAACAATAAAAAATAATAATACCACTTAAATGCTGAAACTGTTCGTCTCGCCAGTTACTTGTGCAATCCCATTGGTAATAAGACGTATTTTAACAGAACCGCTTTTTATGAATATTCCTCATGGTTCAGTAACTGAACCAGTAAGTGGTGAGGGAAAGATCTCTCCTCAGCCTTTTACAGGAACCTCAGCCCTAACATTCTTCACACCGTTCTACGTCCTAGAACAGCATGCTCATCCATTACCGGCCTGTGTGTGCTCCTTCTTTTAATTATATTTGATTATTTTATCCATTTTTTATCATTCACGAGTATGTGCCGTCACCTGCCAGCAACTAAACCGCTCTCACCGTTGCCTGGCAACCTCCTCCTCGCTCTGACATTCGACAAGCAGCAGCTCTCGCTAAGACCTCGCCAGCAATCGGACGCGTTTTGCTATTGGTTGGCTGCTGTAGGGACCTGCCTCCGATTGGCTGCGGTTCTCTGGCCATCCAACGTCACTTTCTCACACCATCCCATAGTAAACTGCCGGTAAGGATCTGTGATTGGTCGCTTAAAGCCGCTTGTGGGTGGGCTCGCTGGGGCGTTCGGTCTCCGTCAGGCTTTCCCATTGGGTGAGCGAAGTTGTCATTCAGGCGGATACTTTGTGGTGGCGCGGCAGGGCAGTACCGGGGATGGTGCAGTTATAAACCTTATTCCTCACCCACGGTGCCGAGAAGTATATCGGGACGCTAAGCAGCCGCGCACGCAGGAGCATCACCACGTACAGGTCAGTCTGATACGCCAATGCCGGGTCTACTAGTGGTTTTTGTTACCGGTTACCTGGGAATACTAGTAATATGCTAAGAACGTGTAACGGGGAAATCCCACATGCATAACCGGGGTTAATGTCTGTCCAAAGTATGTGAAGTCTGAGGCACCAGCTCTAGTTAGTGAATATATCGGGCTAACCCTGAGGTGTATATCATCAGTGCCCGCGGATAATCCTGTTGTTAGCTGGAGGTACCCTACTAGTGATGTGGGTAAACTTTCTAGGAATGTGTATCATACGTACATTAACGTGCAGAACCTACTTACCTGGGGGGTAACTCTACTAGTAGTGTGCAGAACCTACTTACCTGGGGGGTAACTCTACTAGTAGTGTGCAGAACCTACTTACCTGGGGGGTAACTCTACTAGTAGTGTGCAGAACCTACTTACCTGGGGGGTAACTCTACTAGTAGTGTGCAGAACCTACTTACCTGGGGGGTAACTCTACTAGTAGTGTGCAGAACCTACTTACCTGGGGGGTAACTCTACTAGTAGTGTGCAGAACCTACTTACCTGGGGGGTAACTCTACTAGTAGCGTGCAGAACCTACTTACCTGGGGTAACTCTACTAGTAGCGTGCAGAACCTACTTACCTGGGGGGTAACTCTACTAGTAGTGTGCAGAACCTACTTACCTGGGGGGTAACTCTACTAGTAGTGTGCAGAACCTACTCCCCTGGGGGGTAACTCTACTAGTAGCGTGCAGAACCTACTCCCCTGGGGGGGTAATCTATTTAGTATGCAGTCTTCCCTGAGGGTAACACTTTAGTAATCTGCACGTTTGATGTGCTTTGGACTATATCTACTAGGTGTGTGCACATCTGGAGCAGCAACATAGTGATGTCTATACTTTCCAAGGGTTGTTTTTGTCATGAGGGTAACTACCTCCATATCCGGGTAAGAAGCATCGCCTGCAAATGGCCAGCAAATCCTGGTAACCGGCAGCCACGTTTTTTTAAGGAGTTGGCCATCTTTCATTCGTTCCACTCTGCCCTGCTGTTGGTGTTAAATCCTGTTCTACGTTTCCCAGAATCTTGAAAGAACAGACTTTTCTCTGAAGACATGTCCCACTTCCCCTCATGATTTTGTTATTGTGTAACATCAGTGTAGCTACAAGAAGTTGTCTTTTTGACTGGGTTTTCCACTGAGGAACTGGTGGCTACAACAAAGACGTCTTTACCTATTTCAGTACAAATGCTGTTTGATGAGACGTTCTGAAGTCTTTAGGTATTGTGAATGGCTGCTTTATGGGAAAACTTAATGGGATTATTATTTATTTTATATAGCACCATCATATTCCATAGCGCTGTACAATGGGTAAACTGGACATAACAAGTAACATATAACATAACAATTGACTTATAGGAATAAGAGGTAAGGAGGGCCCTGTTCAAAAGAGCTTACAATCTAGTGGGAGTTAGGGTGTGCGGGACCAGCTGCACTGGTATACGTATTATCCAAGGGCGGTGTGGGAGAGGTGAGCTAAGGAATAAGAGGTGGGGGGGGTAACATGTAATTTCGCAGGCGTCCCTAAAGAAGTGGGTCTTGAGGGATTTTGTGAGGGCAGGGGAAAGGCAGATAAGCCCGGGAGGGCATTCCAGAGGATAGGGGCAGCCCTAGAGACTTCTTGCAAGTGTGCATTAGAACTGGAAATCAGGGAAGAGACGGGGGGGAGATGATTGGGTGAGCGGAGAGACCGGTTAGGAGTGTATTTAGAGCGGTGGAGGCTAAGTCATGTCTTTCTCAGTCTGACAGGCTGTTACATGTCTACCTGTCAGGGCAGAAAGGCTTGTTGGTTCGTACGAACGTGAATCTAATTTCATTAATAATGTGCTCTGTAACCCGAGTTCTTTGGTGCACGTCACGAGCCCTCTGCGCCTTACTGCAGCTTCTCCTCAAGGTGGAGAATGCTGATGACACTCAATCCGGATTGGGCATCGTCAGTATTACCCACCTGGAGGAGAACCTAAACGTTGATAGAGGCTCCTGTAACTGCGATGTGCTGTTAGATCTTGAAGAACATGGATAGCCAACCGATCACGCCGGCTGTTGGGTAACTGCAACTTCAGTACCGATCTGTCCTATAGACCGATATATCTGTTTTTAGAATGGTGGCAGTGCGTCACGAGAATGGGAATTAATAATAAGCTGTAAAGCTGTCCTATTCTTGTAAAGGCCCCAGCAGTGACACCTGCCCCAGGGGCAAATATTTTGAGGGCTGATTGCTGAGGCAAAAAATGGAGATCTCCTACTCCACAGCTCGGTAAATTGTAATCATTTATCTGCTTGGGCATCTTCAAGACATTCTTCCTGAAAACAGCAGGGTGGGGGCTGGTAATGCGTACTATTACCTATATACCACATACCGATCCATATTCTCCCAATCGTGAAGGTAGATGAATGGTTAGTACATGGTCATTGTATATTTGTGTTTAATTAACGCGAAAGCTGCCCATCATGTATATGCCCATCTGCGCCCTGCCTAGGTTTACGAGCATGCGCAGTGTGACGCGTGCGTCAGTTTTTTAGCCAACCAAAATATGGCGGACTTGCTTGTTCGCAGGTTAGTCAACTCCCTTCCCCCATGTGCAAGGTGCTTTATAGAGCGCCGGCGCGGCACTAGTGTGTCCCTGCTGCCTAAAAGCTGTACCGTGTGAGTCCTTTGGCTAAAACGGAACGTCTGCTTGAGCAGGGCATAGGGTTAATAAGCCTTTGCCCACTTTAAACATGGCGGCCTCGGAAGCTGGTTCAGCCCAGTGTCCCATGACACTCTTAGAGCACATGTCTACTTCCGGGCGTAGCCTGTGCAGGGCTGACTGATCAGTTGGATGAGATGTGCGAGTGACCTCTCAGTGACTGTTCGGGACGCAGGAGAGCTGGCCGGGCATCGTCTACGGTAGGAGGCCCACCGTCTGTTGGCGGTAGTCTGACGCTGCGTTACTGCGGTAGCTGTGCGTATTAATACGCATTCAGCCAGACTGCTGCGTATTTTTATTCATTTGAAGCAGCAGATCTGCGCGTATAGCTTGAAAGCTATCGATGTGACAAGACTACGGGAGGTCATATTCTAAAACTGGAGGTTAAGAGGCTTAGGTGTCATGTGATGTAAGGACGATTTACTTTACTGATGTGGTGGTAGATAAGTGGAAATGCTCCCCATCAGAAGTGGCAAAGGTTAATACAATAACGGAATTTAAACATGCATGGGGTAAGCATATGGCTATCCTAGAGCAAAGACAAAACTTATTTAGGATTCTATGTTTCAAAGTTTCTGATAACAGTTTTCTAAACGTTAAATATAAAAAATAGTATTTTTTGGTTTTATTATTAAATTTGTTTGAAAACAAAGAAAATCAACAGTTATTTGCCTGTCTGTGAAACGCGTGTATATGAGAGTATATCGCTTGATGTGTATTTACTCCTCGCACGTGTTCCTCACTCGGGTGTTTCTTTAATGAATACAAATTATTACTGTCGCAGTATAAGAAGACAAACCCCAAAACATTGCATGTTAATTAACTTCTAATGATATAGGCGTGTAACTCACGTGTCGCTCTCACATGTCCTCCGTGTGCATGCGGATTTAGAAGCCGGCTGAGACAAATAACTCGGCAACCCATCTGGATTAAATGCCAGGGAGCCCAAAACGACCCGCTCCCCTATTCCAAAAGCGCATCTGCTATGGTGCTGCCTGAGCATCCTGGGGGTCATTGCTCCGCAGCAGCATTATTCCTCCAGTCTCCTCTTTAACCCTGATCCATCTGCTTGTTCTCTGGAACCAACGTTTGGAAGGCTTTTGTCTGCTCGGTAACTTATAATGCATATTTTATTAGCTTCATTAGGAATATATGTGTCGGACGTTAATATTTATTAAATACTGAGAGCTGCAGGTTTTTTTTATTGTATGTATTCTAAAGGGCAGACTTTGGCACGTTTTCTGCTTCAAGAACGGCAGGGAAGGCCAAGTCTAAATCAGAAAATTCGGTTATGTCTTTTAGGTTATTCAACATGCCCGGATCCCTCCCTGCCGCCGGCGAATCCTCCTGGCCTAAAGACGTTGGAATAGTAGCCATAGAGATCTACTTCCCAGCACAGTATGTTGACCAGGAGGAGCTTGAGAAGTTTGATGGCGTTAGTGCGGGGAAATACACGATCGGTCTGGGCCAGTCCAAAATGGGCTTCTGTTCCGACAGAGAAGATATCAACTCGCTCTGCCTGACCGTCGTCCAGAGGCTGATGGAGAGGAACAGCCTCTCGTACGACAGCGTCGGCAGGCTGGAGGTGGGCACGGAGACGATCATCGACAAGTCTAAGTCGGTGAAGACCGTCCTCATGCAGCTCTTTGAAGATTCTGGGAATACGGATGTGGAAGGCATCGACACCACGAACGCCTGCTACGGCGGCACCGCAGCTCTCTTTAATGCCGTCAACTGGGTGGAATCGAGCTCTTGGGATGGTACGTTGTATATTTAATACTCTGATTTACTCTGCTTGGATACACTAGCAAGATCTTATCTCAATGTACTGTAGGTTGTAATAGAATGCCTGGGTCTTAATTTCGTTAATGAAGCCGTTTCACTGAAAGATCTGTAAGGGGAAAGGAGATGGATTCAGTTTGTGGTAACCTCTTTGATGTCTCATTAGACAGTTTAGCCAACTAGAAAATAGTAATAAGTTAATAGCCAGTGGATTATTGTAAAAGCTCATGTTAAATACAGTGTGTTATAGACAAACACCTCTGTGTAAAGTCCCCCCTCCCCGTGAGCTTAGTTTTTTTTATTAGACATGCCGATTTTTACACGAGTTCATGTTATAGCCACAAACGTACGCTATGTTCTTGCCGTCAATTCTTGTAGTTGCGTAAGATTTGTCCTGAAGGAGGAGGCACATCACACAAAGTACATGATGTTTCCAATCCCTGTCTCAGTGCCGGGAGAAAGTTGTAGGCTCTCCTAATGTATGCGTACCTACCGTACCGTGTTCATAATGATCACCTGTACCACCCTTTCCGTGTCTTTATATATAAACACGAGTATGGTGTCTCTGGCTGTGTATACCCGGTTACCTCGTGCAGTCTGTTAATCTCTGTACTTCTCCGCGTCTCTCGCACAGGTCGTTATGCACTGGTGGTTGCTGGAGACATAGCTGTTTATGCCACGGGTAGTGCCAGGCCGACTGGAGGAGCTGGAGCTGTGGCCATGCTGGTGGGACCAAACGCCCCTCTAGTACTGGAAAGAGGTACTTTTATGTGTATATATAATAAAAAAGTTTGGGGGGAAAAGCATGTTTTGTAGGCATAAACAAAGTCTTTGAAGTAAATCCCCATCGTTCTAAGTGGCGTTATAAGTCAAATATTACGTTAAACCTCCCAGATTTTAACCCCTCAATGTGCAGAGAAAAACTGAACGTGACGTTTGTGTTTTCTTACTCACTCTTAAGGGCATGTAAATAGGTTTTATGCTTTTACCAGCGATTAACATCGCCTTATTGTCCAAGTTAATTTCTCTTCAGTGATACTAAATATACCTGATTTTTCAGGCCTGCGTGGGACGCACATGCAACATGCGTATGATTTCTACAAACCTGACATGGTGTCTGAGTATCCCGTTGTGGACGGGAAGCTTTCCATTGAGTGTTACCTGAGCGCGCTGGATCGCTGCTACTCTACCTACCGCAAGAAGATTCATGCCCAGTGGCAAAAAGGTTGGTCTAGGGTCTCGTTTATGCTGCCCTATCACTTAGACTTCCTTATATATAATAATAAATTATAATTAAATGCTGGATGCTATCTGTCTGTCATGATGGGCCTATGAAGGAAGTCACCACACTTTGTGGAAACCAGTTTTAATAGGACTATCCCTGTTTCATATAACTTTATTCTTGAATTACATTGCAATTTATTTACTCTTGGCTCTCTAATACAAATGTTTATGTCCACGATTTTAATATATTTTTTTTCTTTTTAGAGGGAAATGATAAACCCTTCACCCTGAATGACTTTGGTTTCATGGTCTTTCACTCTCCTTACTGCAAGCTTGTCCAGAAATCTCTCGCCCGTTTGTTATTAAATGACTTCATTAGCGATCCCAATCCAAACACAGAGGATGGGGTTTACCTTGGCTTGGATGCCTTCCGGTAAGAATTGATTGAAGTTATTACATAAATATGTGTTGAACGCGTCTTGAACCCTTAACGTTCTACACAACAACATTGCTTAGATGATGGGTAACGTGCCAGTCTGCTGCAAAAAACACTGGATAATTTAAATCCTAAATAAAAATACTTTTTATTTATTAAGATTTTTGCTTTTTCTGCTGCCAGTAAAATACATCTATTTAAATGTGTTATAGGTCAGAAAATGTTACATTCATGACTTGATGTGGTTTGAATGGATTCATTAGGAAAGAACGATGGAAATCCTGTAATTTATATAATGGAGCCAATCCTAAAATCTTCTTCTTTCTGCATTTTATTCATTTGGTTCTGTTTTGTTTTTTTTGTCTGCCAGGGATGTAAAACTGGAAGACACTTATTTTGACAGAGATGTGGAGAAGGCTTTTTTGAAGGCCAGCTCTGAGATTTTCAATGAGAAAACCAAAGCGTCTCTGCTGGTGTCCAGGGAAAATGGGAATATGTACACGCCGTCCGTGTATGGATGCCTCTCCTCTGTGCTTGCTCAGTAAGTTTGTTCTCGTATAAACCAGCCTTTAGTTACAGTTTTAGTGTCTAATTTGCTGAATGTCCCTTTAACACTTGTTTTGTGTGCAGGTACACATCACAGCAGTTGGCAGGGCAGAGGATCGGATTATTTTCGTATGGATCTGGCTTTGCTGCTACTCTGTATTCTATTAGAGTTAGTCAAGATGCAATGCCAGGTAAGGGGTGGCAGATTAACATGTCCCTGACACCAGATTTGTTTCTTTGTCAGCAGAAGTGCTGCAAATAATTCCTCTTTGGTTCCAGGTTCATCTCTGGACAAGGTGACCTCCAGTCTGTCTGATCTGAAGGCGAGACTGGACTCTAGGAAGAATGTCTCACCCAGTGTCTTTGCAGAAAACATGAAGCTAAGGGAAGACACACATCATTTAGGTACTTCATGGGCTTTTGGTTGCTCAAGTGTGTTATGTGACCTGTGGCAATTAATTTAGACCTATATTCATTTTTTTATTTAAACTGCCTTGTCACTTAATCGGGAAAATGGTGTTGTCCTAATTTTTTCCTTGTAAAAAAGACAACAAAACTTTGCCACTTATATTTCCCAAGTTTGTTGAGCTGCTGGCTCCTCCCCTTCCTGCTTTTTAAGTATTTTAAAGGCTTTTAAAACCCGTCCCGTAAACAGAGAGAGGAACCCGGCTTTAGAGTATTCAGAACCTAGAACCCATTGACATTGAATTGACTTGATAGTCCGCTCTAAGTGTCATCTGGCTTTTTTTTCCCCCCTCTCTTGCAGCCAGTTATATTCCTCAGGGGTCTGTGGATGACTTGTTTTCCGGAACGTGGTATCTGGTCCGTGTGGATGAGAAGCACAGGAGATACTATGCGCGCAGTTCTTTGATGAGCGATCGGCCATTGGATGCAGCCCTGGAATCCGTCCACGCAAGCAGTGCTAATGAGGTATTACACTATCCTGCCAACACGCATTTAATACACTGCATTTAATACACTGCATTTCCGAATACATTATTCTATCAACCATTTAGCTTTAAGATGATTTGCGTTCTTTTTGAGATGCACAACATAGTGTAGGGGCTTTTATCCTCTTCGCTGATATTGCTTTTGTAAGCGTGTAAACTGAACTTTAAACAGGAGTGTTGTCAGATAGCACTGGATTTTTCCAACTGCATTATGCCAACCCCATAATATCCTTTTTTTAGTTGCATACATTTGGTTGGCAATTAAGGCCTTTTTTAGTTCATGATGCATTCATTTAATTTTTTTTTTTTCTGCGCAGCACTTTCCCAGCCCCGCCAAGAAGGTCCCAAGAATCCCCGGAGCATCTGAAGCCGAGGCCATCTCTGTTAGCAACGGAGAACACTGATAAACCTCTGGATCCATGAAATGTAATCAATCGGCACCTTTTATTTGTATAATACGTGCAGCACCAAGGAACCTACAGCTGTAACACGTGACAAGGATGTACAGACCAAGTGCTTTATACTCCTCGTTTCATCTGTCTGCAAAGGCTTACGATTTTCTCTTATTTAAAAGGGATAGTGAGGTATATCTATTGATTTGGATGTCTCAATGAGCAATTGGGTCCCCCCTGTGACATTGGGGAGTTGGTCCTGTGTGGCTGTTTTTACCCATGCTTACTCTACTGTGCTTGGAAAACTATAGCTGACTGCGTCTCATGAGCTGTTGGCCCCAGAGGTGGCTGCATGAACACCTCTGACTTGTAATTGTGATGCACCTTACAATATGCGGGTGGGATGGGAATTATTTTTTGAAGAACTGATCCCGTATGTCCTTGTTTTACAATACCCGTGTGTTGTATTTAGTCTGACACGAACCAAGTACCTCACGTATTTATTTCTACATGACCTAATCGTCTTGGTGTTGCAGATACGGTCATTTGATTATCTAAACTCACCACACAGATGCTTTTAAGATCACATTGGTGCTAAATTTCTGGGCGAGAGCCCAACTAGCTTGTAAAAATGTAGAGAAGATCCTGTAAAGTTTGGTGTGTTCTTTTTAATTGTGTTAATCTTACTGTGTATAATGTTTCGTATGACTTCAAATAATTGTATTGAGGGGAATTTTAGACAACTGTGTAACGGGGTAGAGAAGGTTACTCAACCATACCAAGGTTTTAGTGTAATGTGGTAGCTGAACATCACTGCTGTTTTTACTTACAGTATAATTTTATTTTTGGATTTTTTTTTTTTCCCTTTCATGCCACAACTTCTCATTTTGTACAGTTTCCAGATTCCCAAATTTACAAATACACTAATGTAATATTCTTAAGGCAATGTGGTGGTCGAATGTGGGACAATTGTAAATTTTAATACAAATAGAGCAAAATGGTTAAACGAATGAAATTCCTTCTAATAAGAAGGTACAGAGATATTCGCAAGTGATGTAAAAACTTTAACAAATAAAGTTGTGTTTTTTTCACAATATTTTTGGACTTTATTCTTCGTGTTTGCTTTCCATATGGTTAGGCTAGCAGAAAATGGAAGGATACAGACATCTTTGCCTTTTGCTAACTGCTCCCTGGTTGTTTTGGGAAGAAGCAGCTGCCCATTCGGGTTGCGTTGCGGTTTCTGCAGCGTTGTGAGAAGGTTTAGTAAGAACGTGTTTGAATATACCAACAGATAAGTATTCTAGCTAGATATTTGGAGACGGACACACAGAAGCTCATCATCCACCCAAGGAGAACCTTAAAGCTTGATGGAGCTAGACACTTTTGTTAGTATGGTGATACCCGTTTTCATTTTTTTTTTTTGGATCTTCCTACAACTGTAAATTTTCAGTAAATGTACCCACACACTTTTCCCCCATGTCAGGAAAGAAAAGCTTTCTTTTGAAACCATATTCATTTGCATTGGGGGGTGTGTGGGGAGGGGGGAGACATTAACAGTTCCGTTCACAGAATTTCATCTAAATGTACACGGCTACTGCAAATGGGAAAAAATACCCAAAATATATAATATTACAACCCTTCGATTCTTACAATAAAAGAGCAGAATAGCCAAGTTTTTTTTTTTGCTTTTGTCATCTCTTTATGCATGCAATTATCTTTAAGAAGCGATCGCGTGCATAGTATTGCGGGGGGTTGTTTGATGCATTATATATGATACCGAGGAACTTCTAGGATACCTAGAGCCCTCCCCCCATGTTTAGCGGGTGGGAAGTGGGCACAGCCAAACACTGCTCCCCTGCCCGAGGAATCGTGGAACTGACCTGGAGACTCCGCGTCAAGCCTGAAGAGTCTCCAGGTATAATGGAAAACGAGCACATGTTTAGATACCCAGCAGGCAACTTGCAAGAATCAATCAAATGTGATTCACTCATCCATAATTTATTGCTCTTTTTAAATAGATTTAATTACAAAGCTGCTTGGGTGAGTGTGGAACATGTGTTGGGGAGTTATCGAGCGTACTAGGCTTTAGGAAATTAAATATTACATACTAAAGCAAGCATATCTTATGAATGTGAGACTCAGGGGCTGCTTTTAATGTGGAGACTGACCGGTAGCCAGTAGCGCCACATAAGTCTCCCCAGCATGGTGTAACCTCTATAATGGATGTCAGTTAAATAGTCCTGTTCTGAATCACAGCGTATAGACATTCAATCCTTTTATTTTTCAGATTTTTTTTATTGGAGAGTAAATAAAAGCTACATTTTATTCCGTGGAGTGTAAATCTCTACTTGGGAACTTCCCAGGATAGGCTACTAGGAGCTCTCCCTCTTCTGGGGGCGTGGCTTCATGAAGAGGTGGGGCAAGTGTGTGGAGGGCAAGGCTAGCTATGATTATGGGTGGGGCTGGCCACTCCCCTTTCCAGAGACCCGAGGAAGCAGTGCTTCCCCCGGAGATTCTGGGTCAAACCCAAAGAGTTCCCAAGCATTGTTGTTGTCACTGTGTTTAGCAATTTCTCAAGGAATCACTCATTTTTTTGTACGTGGAAACCATTTTATCCCGGAAAAAAACTATTTAGCGGTATCACTACTTTACCTATGTTGTGTACAATAGATGGTGTTTGTGTAGTCAGCGTGAAACCCGTTTGCCTGCGCTTTGTATCCCCCGCTGTGCCACATTTTAAGGATTTATAATAGAGATGGCTTTTTATTTTTGAGTGTTGGGAGATCCTTTATTCCGTGGAGTGCCGGTTGAAACTCTTACTCAAACATAGCCTTGTTTAGTTTAATATATTAATGAACTAATAGACAATGTGTTTTATATTAAAATAGTGATTTATTCAACATATTACCATAAGAGGAAAAAAAATAACTGAAAGGCATTCAACAGAAACTGCTTCGAATTACACCAAATCTCATTACTTGTGGGCAAGCAATACAGCAAATAAATATCCTAATGTTACCGAGTGAAATGCACAAATAATACATAGTGCTATATTTATATATTCAACAAATTAAACATGGGATGGTAGCCACAAAAGCATGCAAGGGTTATTAAAACATTTTCAAAAAACGGGAGATGAAATCTATGTCAATGCTGAATATATGAAACAACTTAGTCCATTTCGGTAGATAATTAACCCCATAAATGACTGCAGTAATGGGACCGTGACAGGATTATAGTGTGACCAAACAACAAGTTAGCCAGTTGCTGATAATAGTCGCCGACCGCCATCTTTGTAAAAGCCGTGCCCTGTCTTTGGTGACCGTGTATTATACATGGTTACATTTACCAGGGTGAACTGCCTATGAACTGAAGTTATCTTTTTTTGTTTTTTTTACGGTATGCAATTTTTTTTCTCCCAAAAAATAATTTCTTTCAATAATTATGTTTTTTTCCCCCCTCTGTCATTACCTTAACCACAAGATAGCCATGTGAACGCCAACAATGGACAGAAATATGCGTTAACGGTATTCTTCCACCATGTTATGCATATAAACCTAAGAAGGTCTGTCCTTATTCTTTCTGTAGGTTTAGTAGCATAAAAACAAACGGAACATTCATGACATTTTTTTCAGTTTCTATGGTAACAACAATCGGTGTCTGCATTTGTGTCACACGGCAGTTAAGTTATCCCAAAAAAAAAGTTTTAGGCGGATTTTTTCATGGGATTAAAAAAAGAAAACTAGAAAGGAGGCCAAGGAGTACATGGCGGAGCGACCGCACTCATGTCATTTGGTGAGTCAGTTTCTAAAGTGGAACTGCAGCTGATGAGTGGAGTCAGTGCCTTTCCTCAGTTAAAAATGTTCTGCGCTGATAGTTATTACAAAAGAAGCGTATCTGAAACTCTTGCAGCAGAAGACAAGATGGCCCGGCTTTCCCCTAGAACGCTCAGCTCTTCCTTTTCACCTTTAAGCTCTTCAGTACCGAAAGTGCCTGCAATGCATTGCAAAGCAGAAATTATTAATATCATGCAGCGTCAGCAGAAAAAAAATCATTCAGAACCACTACATGCTGCACTAGCATTTACTGCGTCTGGGAATTTCTTGGGCTGGATGAGTAAAGTTAAGGCAAAAACCACCGCGGGTTTCTATAATACACTCGGAAGTTACAATATGGCAAAGTAAATCAATAGGGTAACGATGGCGTTCTATTAAAGTACAGCCATGACCCTTCCATAATACCCTCTCCAATTACGTACAAAATTGGGGGGCATAGAACTTATAATAGACATCCCATTCTAGGTGTCATAATGTCAAAAATAACACTGGATAAGCGCCATTAATACTTAATTTTCAAAACCAAATATTTGAAACTCTTAATGCAATGAGCAAATCAAGTATTTAATGCAAAAACGCCACTCAAAGCATAAAAAATATATATATTCCATTTTCAACCACACATTCCCTTAAAGGAAAAAGCAATGCATTGCGAGCGACTTTCCCAACAATAAACTGAGATAGATTGCAATAGCTTGAGAATATTGCAATTAATTCTTTGATTGCGCAGTTCCTAAAATAATCATACATTTTATTGTTTCTGCTGAAGAGTTTCGATCGCTAACAATAGTTTAAGGTTAAATGTCATATTTAATTTATCCTATATTTAATATATTTTATACCCCTGGGCACTTTGTTTTTAAATACTACTCGAGTAGATCCTGTGTGCCTACCGGTATAGTTTAGATTAGCAGGGGTTAATCGTTAATAGTATTCACTAATTATAACTGTTCACGGTTGCAGTTATTAGTGAATTTAGTGAATACAATTCTCAAGACTTTTAAAGGACAGTCAATGTGTTCTTTGTGTCACTTGGTACCCTAGTCTGCCTGTGAGATTTAATTTACTATTTTGTTAACATACATTACGCAAGGTCGACCCCAATGACCTTCTGTGCAAGAGCTTGGATTGCCCATAGTTACATCAGGAAGATTTCCTTAAAATCACTTTACCGACCGAATCATCAATTTTTGTCAACTGAGATCTTGTAGCCAAGGTTGACCAACAATAGTGAAGTCAGTGAACTGAAATTGCAACACTTCTGCGCACTCAGAACACACATGATATGGGATAAAAAGAATATCTTATAGGCTGCAAAACCAATTCACTAAAAAAGTAACAGGACATTTTTTTACGTCAATGCCACAATATGTTACTGATTTTTTTTTTGCTGTGGTTCTGCTCCGTTGACTATTCCCTTTAAAAGATATTTAAGAACACTTTTTCACATAAACTGCTAAAACACAACCAGAAAAGTAATCTTTGCAAATCCCACATGCCACAAAATACATAAAGTATATTTTAAAAAATAATTTTGGAATATGTTTCTTGATTTGGAATGGTACTGTACACAGAGACCACCCTACATTCTGGCCCAAAGAGGGCGCCATACTACCAGAGGCCTTTCTCCAGTAGTGTCATCATGTGAGTATTCTACATACTCACAATGCATCTTTCTTGGTACTTAGAGCTGTTTTGATTAAAAAAAATCAATTTGGGGTCTGTACTTTGACACTATGCTTTCATTCATTCTTAAAGGTGAGCCTCTCCTCCAAAAAAAGGAACCAAAACCCCTAGCAGCATCCATGGAGCCTCTTCTAACCACTTTCTCTTGCTAGAACTTATAGTAAACTTTCCCTCACCTATCGGTTTGGATTTAACAAAGGCACTGTTGGTGTCAAATGTGGGGTTGCCCAATACACTTGGGGATGAAAACATGAAAATGTTCATCTTATTCACTATGCAATATGAAGAGCCTTCCCTGCTCTTCTCTGAGGACGACCCCTCTCGAATTGTTATTCAATCTTCTAACAGGACCTCCTGCAAGTTGCTTTAAGGGAAACCACAGAAGATCCTGGCCCAAAGCACTGCATCATTAGTGACATTTGATCAGTCCACAAGGTTCTGAATGCTTAAAAACATTAGACATGGTATTTTGTGTCAATAAAAACCATTGGCCAGTATATTGGCCTCATAGAGTGGGTTTAGCCCAGAGAAGAAGTTAGGGGTCCACCTACATTACACGCAAATCATTGAGTATACTCATCAGTCCATTTTACATTTTTTTACAGTATATATGCGTTGTCTCTGTGTATCTGGAGACCACGTTTTCGTGGTGGAAATTCCTTCCCAAATACCGGAGAGCTAAATCCCTAGTGATCAAATCATTTTTATATTCTCAGGAAGCTACAATATCTTAGCAATACGTACTGTTCCTTATTGCTAACGATCTGAAAAAACCTGTGTTTCAATTTGATTTCAAATGGAAGCGCAAACACTATTCTATCGCAGAATGGTTCAAGACCTATTTCATTAAACCCTCCAGGCAAATATTATGTTGCTATTTACACCCTTGTAAAAAAAAAACAGTATCACAAATGTGTCCTGAAAGGCATCATGTAATAATATGAAGAATGCCAAACACCGAGCACCGGTTACACGCTCAATTTACACAGTAAAGAATTCCAAAACAGTTCTATAAAATGGAACAAAATTTAGATGTATGCCTTATTTCTCGGCGTGTTCGATGAGGCTTCCTTGAATTCTTTTCTTTGGGGTCAGAATGTATGGTGACAGGGATATTTTCTATTGCCCTCTTCTTCTGGACTCTATGAAGAACAATTCTGTAGATTCCTGTTATTGAACTCCGTGAGTCTTTTCCCCGGTTGTTGAGAATATGTTCTTCTGTAATGCCTAAACTTTCCAGGGTAGCCTTCACCTCTGACTCTTCTTCTTTGAGTACGTTTGTATCTAGTAGATGTTTTGGGTCCAACTTGACTGGTTCCAGTGGCTTTGGGTACTCTATGCCATGCATCCATTCACTGTTCACTATGTAATCAACGCTGCACCTTTCTGAAGGTATTAGTTGAAGCATTCCCTTGATTAGTTTTTGGCAGGGTTCCGACACATAGGGAGGGATGGTGTAGGTCCCATCGAGAATGCACTTCTTTAATTTGGCAACGGTATCTGCTCGGAATGGCATGCTGCCAGTCACCATAAAGTACAATAATATTCCCATAGCCCAGATATCGACATAGACACCAATGTAATGTTCATCTCTGAAGAGCTCAGGGGCAGCATATGGAGGAGAGCCACAGAAGGTATTTAAAGTTTCATCTTTTTTACTTATTGTGCTAAATCCAAAATCTCCGACCTTCACGCAAGTGTTGCTGGTGTAGAAGACATTTTCGGCTTTCAGGTCTCTGTGTATTATTTGGTTATCGTGCTGATGAGAGAGGAACAAAAATGATATCATAATGCGTCACACCGCTGCTTAAACTTCATAACGGGACAGGTTCAAGGTATCTCTCAATGAAAATTAAACGGGAAAGTATTTCCCCCCCATCTTTGACATGATTGATTATCAAAATAATTACTCCCTCGAGGAAGGACTATAAGCTCCTTAACTGGAGTTAAAGACTGGCTTTCCTAAATAGGTTTATTATGACCATACTTCAGGTGAACAGGCTGCTTATGAAGGGTATGTATTATGAAGTATGCTAAATGCACAGTCCTGCCCCCAAGGGCAGCTTTTTCATTTCCCCAACTTTAACATAAGTAATAAAGGGACAATTATTTGTAAACTGGAACCTGCAGAATTTAGGGCCACTAACGTTACAGTGATACATGGAATCTGCCACGTTCTTATAGGTCTCATCCCCAAAGCAGCAGCCTAATCTGCATACATGGTAGTACCATCCCTGTCAGTACCCGCTTTCCCCAATTTTGGGTTCCTTCAACCTTTATATTAAAATTATATTGACATGCTTTCTTACCATGTGCTTCACAGCGGAAACTATCTGCGAGAAGATAATTTTGCTCTCGGATTCTGACAGCTTTCCTTCTGTGTTGATTTTGGCAAACAGCTCCCCGCCTCCTGCGTATTCCATGACCAGGTGTAGTTTAGACAGGGTTTCCAAAACTTCGTACAACCGAATGATGTTGGGATGATGCAGCTTCTCCATGCTTGAAATCTCACGTGATAAAAGTCGCTGTGTTTTTGGATCCAGCTTGGTTTTATCCAAGATTTTTATTGCAACTTTTTCTGTACAAAGAGAACAAACAATACAATGTTACATGAAAACAAGACCTGGGCATCAATATCTCAGATCGAGTTGTTTCTGCAGCACATTTGGTTATTGAGGCTTAACAAGGATCATCAGAGTTATAGATGAATATCAGGGCGAAAGTGAATACTTTATCAGCTTCCATATTAAAGTTATGAAGGCTAACCTCAGGCAGAGACCAGGAGCTGAAGCTCATCCTCAGATGGAAAGCATACAGTATTTCTGGACATGGCTAACATTATTATTATTTATATCCATCATATTCCGCAGCATTAGCTA
>VKOC01000001.1:56723189-56744424 GCA_009364415.1 Spea multiplicata | reverse complement strand
TGTGTATGTGTGTGTGTGAGAGTGTGTGTGTGTGAGAGTGTATATATTATAATACATACACTGCCGTTCACAAGTTTCTGTGTTTGTGGGCTGCTGCCGGTTACACCTCCGTCTGGTTTTGACATTTGGTGCACGCTTCTCAATCTGCTTTTGTTTCTACTCCTTTAGGACAGGGTGCTCCAGGTCCTCGACTTCCGAAATACATTTTCCGGCTGTCCCTTTATCCCTTTAAGTATTTTACCTCCAGAGAAAACAGTAGTAAGTATTCTGCACATTGAAATGGCAAATGCATGTGTAAAATATCTTGGGGCAGCGGCACTCATGTGGTTCTGAGAACCTTTCCCAATCAAGCTGCCATGCGCCTTAAAATCTATAGGCAATCCGGGCCGCGTTGGTGCTTTGTCTTGTCTGTGACCAGCGGCGTATTCTGGCCTAGGGTGTGGTGGCCACTCTGCCTCAAAACAAGAAGCCAATTGGCCATCTTGGGCAGTCAGGCTCCCTATAGCACCGCTGTTTAACATATGCGTTAAGAGGGAGATTGGTAATCTCCCTAACTGGCCAACTAGAGATATGAAGGACTGGTCCAAGACGGCACAGCTTCCATAGTTCATAGCCTGTAATGGGAACGCTCTGGGAGATGATGTTGTATCCTGGATCATGACGACCTGGAGAGGGCAACTGATTACACCATCAAGGCCAAATGTGATCTACAACATGGTGCTTCTGCGCTCAAAGAACTATTACGTGATATAATCTGCTGCTCGCCTGCTTTGCTGAAATTAACACTTCTCGGTAAATCGACCCCCGCTGCTTCACAACCTTCTAGTCTGTAACCCTTACTGTGTCTGTTTTGCGAGTTGGACAGCTAATGCTTTTTGTAGTTTGAACAATAGCCAATTCAATACCTCCCAGTGATCCGGGAGTTATGAGGTCTTTCTCTTTTTTTCACCCTCAGAGTCTTCTGTCTGAGATTTCTGGCGTAACATGGCCCCGTCTGGAGGATAAAGAGTTTGTCGGTTGTC
This sequence comes from Spea multiplicata, assembly GCA_009364415.1. NCBI lineage: Eukaryota > Metazoa > Chordata > Amphibia > Anura > Pelobatidae > Spea > Spea multiplicata. Next base: position 56,743,402 of record VKOC01000001.1, on the reverse strand, counting down.
TGGAGGATGGCGGTGTAAAGGTTTCTTCTTTGGATGGAAATGCCAATTTATACATGTCTGCTTTGAAAAAAGAATTCCTCGTGGAGTTCTTGTGCCAACTAAGCTGCAAAACCCCAGCACTAAACCCTGAATCCCAAAGTCAAGATCTGTTACCCTACCCATTGAGTTATGGAGAGCGAATTCCCGAAACCGGAAATAAAATCCCTTCCAGTAAAGGAAGGAGCGGGTCAAAGTATTCTTCTTCTGTGATCCAAGTTATGGATGATTTGCGCTTTGCAAAGCATGGCTTCCGATACAGTTGGCTGGTCCAACGTTTCTCTGTGTCGTGCTGCCCGTCGGAGTTTTATTATCCCATGTCTGTGGCCCTACGTTTTCTGAACAGACCGTCTGAAAGTGAGCCGAGAGGTGACGATACTCCAACTGGCAGTGAAACCACAGGCGAACCGGAGAATTTCAGAGAAGGCGCTGTTTCGGTTTTACCGAAAGCTTTACCTCTGAGCTGTAGGAGAACCCATTTACACAGGTGAATATTATATTGTGTGTGTTGGGCTAGGTCCGGATAATTACCGTATATAAATACAGGGCTGACAAATCCCAGGCCGCCATGGCGACAGAGAATTTTGTCCTGGCGCCTAGGTTTTGTCAGCCTCTTTCATCCAGAAAAAATTGTGGATGTAAGAGGCTGAGTCAACACACGGGGGCGCTGCTGCTGTCTGGGCAGACAGCACAGCCATTTCGAGGCAGCCCCCCGAGCCTGAGATCCCTCCCACGGAGTGATCCTGTAGGCTGAAAACGCAGTTGCTGGAAAACCAGCAATTGTGTTTTCAGCTGCCATAGGCAGCTTCAGGGAACATCCCCAGCTGCCTGATCGCTCCATGCGAGCGACAGTGCAGCGTTAACCCCTTCAATGCCATTTAGGGGTTAATTCCCGTTTTGTACGGGGCTCTGCTGCTGCTGTGTGGGTACACTAAATGGGAGAGAAGAAAACTACAGCTAAACAAGCACAGCAAAAGTGTTAATAAATTTAGTTGGGATTTAGGAACCAACCTTTTTTCTTCCCCAGTCATGTTTTTATTTTCCTATTACCCCCGATCCGCATTTAAAGGATGGCTATTGGGGGCAATAACCTAAAACACACCTTACAGTAACACATGCTGACATTCTACACTCATGTACACACATGCTCACACTATACACTCATACATGCTTTATTGCTGAAACACACACTAATGCTAATTCCATACTGTAACAGAACACCATACACGCCACCAATACATGTTTATACAATACACACACTGTGACACTATGCACACGTTCACACAGTATGTGGGCTGCATGGTAGTGCCAGATTCAGACTCTGGCACTATAAATGTACACACACAGACTCCGGCACTATACATATACACACTGACACTATGGTATACACATACGTACACTACCCCACACACACACCTCTCGTAGAGACCTGCCATGCCGCTGCCATTGTGAATCCGGCCCCCTATGCTTTCCCGTGGGTGTGGGATGAAGCGGGTACCGTGAGGTTTGTCGAGTCCAGGGTTAAAGTCGTCAGTAAATCTGTGTGATGTGTGTAATATATCTGTGTTTCTCACGCAGGTGGAATTTGTGTAACCCAGGCATGTCCTCTACTTTCTCAATGCCTTTAAGAGTGGCCGTATGTGGTGATGTAACTTACAGGTAAGAAGAGAGAAAATTCTTTGATCAGTAGGGTTGTTAATATCCTAGTTCAAGATTTTAAAGAGGAGGCCCGCTGAAGACTTCAAGTATGAAACTGCTGGTTATCAAAAGGGTAGCAACATACTTTTATTCAGGGACTTCCTAGGCCTGACCCTGGGCAGAACCCCCAGCCGTCCTCTCCTCGGCTACCATCATTACTACCTGGTGCCAGGGTATTATATCTTATCCCAGGGCTCCTTATATTAAAGATGTGTGTCGCCTGGGGACAGCAAACCATGGAGGCTGTCTTGGCTAGATGCTGTCCTCGTACACTGTAGGACCAAAAGTATGCGGACACCTGACCATAGCATGTATATGAGCTTCTTGGACAAACCATTCCAAAACCATGGCCATTAATGTGGAGTTTGCCTCTTTTGCAACTATAATAACCTCTAACAAGAGGCTTCCAACAAGATTTTGTACCAAGCGTGCATTTGTAAAGTCAGGCACTGTTGGGAGTGAAGTCCTGAACAGTCTTAGTTCCAGTTCATCCCAAAGATGTTAAGTGGAGTTAAGGTCAGGGCTCTGTGAGGGACACTCCGTTCCTCTATGCCAAACCCATCATTTTATAAAGCTCCTGATGCACCGTGCTTGTGCTGATGTTTGTTTTGTCTGATTTAGGTGATATAGTGGACTTTAGGTCCCATAGTGTAATATAAATTGACTGATGGGATCTCCCTGCTAACTGGCTCACTGAGCGGCTGTCTGATATGGATGATCCGCACCCCCTGCCCTAGGCCAGAATACACCACAGCCACGAGGTGTAATTCTGTGTTCTTTAGGGACAGGATGATAATAGTCAGTCTTGTGACAATCCAACGATAAGCCGGGGTGTCTGCCAGAAGCCCATATTTAATTTCACGAGTTGTTCCTTGCTTAGCTGTTGATGTTGGCGCCAGTACATCGAAGAAGGGAAAAGTACAGAACTTTTTTGCATAATAAATATCAGGCGCTATGTATTGAAAAGTATGAATCTAATAACAAAGGTGACACAAGCTCTTGCTTCGATATTAAAAATTATTCTGCCGAGTATGCTTTATTTATTAAAATATATATCTCATGCAATTGTTCTCAATGCATAATATATGGAAATTTAATTGAACCCTTTTTTTTTAACATTTTCATCTCTTCACATAATAGGTTCTTTTTTGATGGTGCAGGTTGCGTTGAAATCTATCCGGGTGACGGCTCTGTCTTTGTCTCTGATGGGTCTTGTTTAGGAAAATATTTCAAACACCAGTTTCTTAATGAAGAAACTAAACTGGTAAGAGAACCTGCGCCAGGTGGCTTTTTTTCCTTTCTAATGGGAATCTTTGTTTTTAAATGTTTTTTTTTTCACGATGGACCTTATTTTGGGGCAGCGTAGGTTGTATTTTGTGAAGAGATGTGACTTGGATTTGGTCCTGTGAATGTCTTCTGAGAACACGTGATCTTGTATATGACATCGTATGAACTATCCTTGGTAAAGTTCTCCATATATCCCACAGGACTCGTCTATCTCTTGCAGCGGGCTTGTGCCCAGACAAAAGCAACTGTAATTGATAATTGAAATATACTTTCCAAAGGCCAAAAATAGAGACCGGAAGGCTTTCACATCAATCTAATCTGGCATTTTTATAATGGGCAAAGACTGCTGTGATGGAAGCGGTAATGGGAATGGGATAGGAGTGATATCTTTCAATGAATCATTTTCTGTAATGTTTGGTACTCACCCTTGTTGTTGAAAGGATTCATAAATGCCCTTGATGTTTCCAGCTAGGCAGGCATATCATTTAGAAGAAATGTGGTTTTCCCAAGAATCAAGTAGGGCTGCAGCAACTAATCGATAATGAAAATCGTTGCCAACAAATTTCGTTATCTTAGTTGAACTTAGTTTATATAATCTGGTTCATTCAATGCCACTCACAGCAGTTACTACTTACCAGTCCCTCCCTGCAGTCACTCTGATGATTGGCCCCACCCCTAAAATTAATATTTGGTTTGCTGAAAGTTAGGGGAGGTGGGGGTTAATTTAGGGGCTGTTATGGTTAATCGGGTGTTTAGGGTTAATTTAAGGGCCGTTATGGTTGTTGGGGTCTTTAGGGTTCATTTGGGGGCACTATGGTTGATGGGGTCGTTGGGGTTAATTTAATGCTGAGGACTAAGGGTTAATTTAACTAATTTAATAAGGTTAACTTAACGTCCAGTTAGAGGTAAAGGGGGTGGGGGGCAAACTAAGGGAATCTAAATCCTGGGGTCAACCCTGTATTAATTTAAGTATGGTGTCAGTGTGCTGTGAATATATGAGGGTACTTTGCATATCTGAGTAGGATGGAGTGGCATGTCTGGGCAGGGCCAGCCTTAGGGGTGTGCGGCGGCACAGGGCGCCATGGCAGCAGGGGTGCCTGCCCGAGACTTAAATTAAAACATTGGGTTTTTTTTTTTAAAACTTTATTTACCATCATTCATGTTAAATAAAGTAAAAAAAACCCTGATGCTTTAAGTCCCGGGCAGGGGCGCTGAGCGGTTGTGAAGTTTTCAGCAACTGCTCGGCACCCCTCACTCTCCGTGACTCAGTCGCGGTGCCAGCATCTCCGCCGGACTATTCTGGCGCTCAACATGAAATGCCTGCACCGCGCCGGATGCCTTTGAGTGTTTGTGCTGGTAGTAGAGGTGTGTAACATGAGAGCATGGTTATGATGCGTGATAGTGATGTAATGCACTCAAGGAGTCATTCAGAGTCTGAAAGTTTTAACATCAACTCAATTGTTTGGGGGGGGTTTGTTGTATTTGTGTATCTATTAAAATGTAGTAGGAAGTGAATTCTATCGGGTCATGCATTTCCCTTTGTGATGTGTCCTTAGAAAGAAGAACGGACATACGTGGCAAGTGACCTTCCTCCGGACAAGCCTAGAGCTGTGTATTCCGTGCGTGCTTTGATAACCCAGGCTGTGAGGTCAGTCGGATTTTACATGTTCTGAAATCTTGCGTTCTTTTCTATTGTGCGGATGTCAGTGTTGACCAAAATGTTTTCTGCGGTTTACAATGGAAGATTGTTTAAAATGCCTGATTTGTGTTCTGGCTGCTGAATTGTTTAAATGGTTTTCTTTTATCCACTCAGATGCAGGGCATGCACAGTTAGAAAATACAGTAAAATTAAAATTTGTTGATGCCTTTTATATAAAAAAAAAAAAAACAGTGTCGCAGGGTCAGATGAGATTCCCATGCAGGGCCGGACTGGCCCACCGGGATACCGGGAAATTTCCCGGTGGCCGGCAGATCTGAGGGCCGAGCGGCCGGCAAACTAACATTGAGCACTCTGCCTACAGAAATGCCTTATGCCCCGCATTTAGCACCCCTCTCCCCCCCAAAAGAAAAACAACTTACCGGTGCTTCTGACTCCCGATGTGTAGACGTCTACGCGATTCGCGTAGGCAACTTTTTAAGGCAACTTTTTGCCATCGCCGGTTCGGAAGGGGTTAAAAGGACATTATTCTTACTCTGGTACATCTTTTACATATATTTGTAGTAATTTGGGACAAAAGCTTCACTGTAAGATGCATATTTTGTTGGGTGTCTCATTACACTTATTTATCACTATTGGGGGGCGGTTAAGATTATTTAGAAATAACATTTTGTGAATCAAATGAACACAATTGTACAGAAGCACTAGTCGGCACCTCTCGTCATCTATTCATAAAAAGGTATACATGCCTTCCAGCACATATTAACTGTGAGAATGATAGCACCGGGCTGCCGGGAGGTCTAGAGTTAGTTTGGTGCCATTTAGTAGGTTAAAAAGGTGAGTGGAAAAGTACACTTGGACTGTAAGCTCTGGGGGGACAGAAAACCTCCTTTCTTAATGTACCCCAATCAAAATATCTGAGAGTACTGTATACGCTATAGAATTGTCCTTCACCTGTTCACCTTATTATACCGTATAGCACAAGTTTATCTGTTATTGTTAAATAAATATATGTTGTGTTTGAGCTCGTCCTGTGACATTTAACACATTGGGCATAAAGTTCCCTTACTTATTTATTTCAGATTTTTGGAAATGTCATGCAAGGCAAAGCTTTCCCTTAATCGTCTTTCCGATACCTGTTGTTGGAAACCGGTAAGCTAAATTAGCATTAAAATGTGAACAGTTTCCAGTCGTGATTGATTCCTTGTGTCGCTGCTCATTGCTTTGTACACAACAGGGTGAAATGGGATACACATTACTCTCGGAGTGAGATCGCCCAAACTCTGTAGCCGAGGTATTGGTAAGCGTCACAGCACTCCCCGTACACCTTCTGCTGGCGCGACTCAAATTCAAATAAACTGTAAGATTTGAATTATTGATGTATTCGCCCTTTCAGAACAGGCCACGTTTAATATATATTTGAGTAAGGCAGGAAATGGTTGCTGGCTTAATATATTAGGATCCAGAAAGCGGCGTGTGTATTAAATGCAGCAAATTAAAAATATACTTCCAGTATGACCCCCCATCTTGCCGTATAATGCTACAGAATGCCTTTAACTCCAGCTGGCATTTGGTTTTCCAGGATCTTTTTATAATTTTATTATTTGACATTGTATATGGTCTGATTCAGTTTAACTCATTGTTCATACTTGTTCTCCTGAGAGCACTGCCGTGAGCAAAGATCCAAGCCCATTGAGCTTCTGATGCTCCACTCGGCTGGCCCTGGGAAACATAACCAGTGAGCTTCCTTTTATAGTTTCCTCACTCTTTGAATTATACATTATACAGGGCCAGCTCAGCCCTCTTGCCAGAGGAACCCAGTATTGGCCCTTTTATAATAAAACCAGAACCCTCTTGCAAAATCTCACTTTATTCAATAAACCTCAGATTTTTTTGAATGGGTTATATGAAGGCTTATTATAATTTGTTTTAAATATTTTATTACAATCTGTTTTGTATTAGGTCCTTGCATGCTCATTCTGTTATCATATATTTTTGGATGGGGGGGTTGCTATTGTTTCATATGTTATGTTTATGTTTAAAAATGTAGATAGGGCTGCTGGATGCTTTCTAATTCCAGGGAGTGGATACAGAGCACGTCGGATTACCAGAGCTGCTGGAACAATCCTTCATCCCGGGCAAAGGACGATTTGCCGTGTACTCTGACAACGTGGTGCTCGTGAACTATCTGGACGGAGTAACTCTGCACACCATTTGGAATTTCACTCATTTTAATAAACCTGAAAAGGTGATACTCTTTAAATGAATGTTAGGCCATTTCCCTATCAACCGCTGAGCATAAAGGGCCACAAACGAACTTTCTGCCGTGAAAAAGATCAATCTTTGGGTTATTTCCATGTCCACTTTTAAATGAAATTAGAGCGGTTTGGTGTTCTGCTCCTGCAGGGTTGACGGCTGTCCCTGTTTGATGCGAGACCGAGGCATTCAGCGTGATAAACATATAAGCGAGCACTGAATCAGAAGGTGCAAATATAAAGGTTTTCAAGAATAAGTCGTCTTATTCACAGTATAAGAAGCCCACCCTTTATTCAGTTCTGCGTAATCTGTGTCATTTTGCCTGTTTTCTTCCACAATCTTATTGGGTGTAGATGTATTTATCCTGAACACAAGCTCTAGGATAGACATTTATACACGAGACTGTATTGTAATGTAACCTTTTATTCTGCCTTTTGTTTCTACAAGAGAGCTGCGTTAGTAATTTATCACAATAACAATGGGTTTCTTCTCTTTGTATTTGTTAGGGTCAGGTCAAAGGACCCATTAACATTTCACCGCATCTCAAAAATGGTTTTGGTTGGTGTCAGCTGCATTTCCCAGACGGAGCAGCAAAAGTTGTTCAAGTTGAGTCCCCGGGGGATTATGCGAGGTATGTCACTTGTTAATAAAATTGCTCCGGTTACTTGGCATTTATGGTATTACCGAGACCTGTTTTAATCCCTGTACTCGCCTAAGAAGGCTATGCAGCATGTGGGAGCATTCTTACAGGTATGTATGCCTTTTCAGCACAGAACTCCGGTGTAAAAGGGTCAGTTACAATGGAGAGCTCAGATCATCATGGTCAGCACATTGAGTGGCTCATCAAGGGGCATAATTGCACCATAGGGCAAACGCCATGGGTAATAGGGCACAGGGTCTGATACCACCCCAGACCTGTAGGCTTAGGCTGCTTCTTAAAGGGACTTTCTAATGTCCCTGACAACCGTGCTATAGATCAGGGGTGTCCAATCTGCGGCCCTCCAGCTGCTGCAGGACTAAATCTCCCGTACTCCTCTGCCAGCCCCTTACCTGAAAGAGCTTTATGGGAGATGTAGTCCTGCAGCAGCTGGAGGGCCGCAGGTTGGACACCCTGGCAATAGATGAATGCATATTAAAGAGCTGTGATTACTTTAATGTGCGTTCTTCCAAAACCCAAAAAATACAGCAATTACCCAACACGGCATTAGCGTCATGCTGCAAAAGCTCAATTCTTCCATCATGATCCCATACTTCTTGCTGTTGATTGGCCACTTGAAGCTGTCAATCAGTGGCAGGGGGAAGTACTTACATTGAAATTAATGGGAGCGCTGTCTTGTCAATGATTGACAGCTTATGCAGCCAGTCGGTGGCAGGAAAGTGCTCCTGTTGATTTCATTGCATTTTGGCCCTATTTATGTCTCTGAACAAGAGCGCTGTCTCTGCTAAAAATCGCATACAGAGGTGTGTTTAGACTTTTTGCTGGGTCTAAACACGCCGTTTTCAGAAGAGTACATCCCGTGCTGGGAGATGTGGAAAGGGCCAAATACAATTGGAGGGATTGCGCAGAGTCCCTTCATGCATTTGCAACAAAGGACCATAAGGACAGTTCAAGGGCGCACACGCCTGTCACGTGCATATGGTGGCTGGCGAGTCCCTTTAAAGAAATATTTTGATGTTGTCCTGAAATAACCATTTGCTCTTTCTCGTTCTCATGAAATGTTAATAGTGTTTGCCGTTTTTCACAGTTACATCAAAGCTGTGATTGCATGGTGTGTGCAGATTGATGACACGGCTCGAAAAAGAACTGTCGCGCCCCTTGGAAAAGAGAACTGGTAAATGCCGCTATTTTCTGTGCTGCCTTATATTGATCTGTATGGTTATGTACATTACATTCAGACCCGTACATTCTCCAACCCCGATGGAACACTAATATTCTAGAGAAAAAGTGGAGTAATCAACAGGAAAAATCTTTTGATTGTGACTGCATGTTCTTGCCCCTTTTTGCACCAGACCTTTTTCTTTCTTTTCTTCCTCAGTCATAGAGGATAATGATACTGTGCAGAGACAAGGTTTTTTATTTATTTAATTTTCTATTTTTATAGAGCAACTGCTCTGAAAAATACCCCTCGTCTTATAGTCAAGGTCGTCTTATGATCGGACCTCTAATAGAGGTCTGATTACAGGACTAAGTTCCAGATCCCCCGCAGTGCTGCAGGGGACCCGGATCCTCCTCTCTGGCAGCCGGTGAACGTCTGTGCGATGCACGCAGACAACCTCCACTGCTACCAGACGCTTCTGCCGGGGCTTCTATGACGGAGCACCGGTGTCACATGACCTTCTGGTGCTCATTCATAGAAGCCCCCCGTAAGTGCCGGACATAAGCGAAGGATCTCTACGCGCATCACACAGACATCCACCTGCTAAACTCAAGAGACACCAGGGAGTCTGAAGCATGGAGGACAAGTCGTGTGGATGCATTTGGTAAGTCTGGGGGGTCAGGGCGGTATAACGCATATCAGGGAGGCAGAGTGGCATATAGGGTGGGTATAAGGCATTTCTTGGGGGCAGGTTATCAAATAAAAGGAAATAAAAACAAAAAATGCATTTTTCTCAATTATAGTTTTTATTAAATATGAAAAAATAGTTTACATGTGAAATAGTACTTACTAGTAAAGCTTTTTCCCCCCCTATAGGGTCATCTTATATTCAGGCTTTCTTTTTTTCCTAAGTTAATATTCAGATTTTGGGTGGTCGGTCATCTTATAATCAAGCAAATATATAATCTAAATGTTCAACAATTTCTTTTACAAGGTCGGTGGAGGCTGAACTACAAAAAATTCAAAGATTTCAATGTATCCTTTTAAAGGTCAACGACGGCTCTTTGGCTAGAATGGTATTTATTACTGAGCTATCGGCCGTCGCTGAGAGGTAACTGCGGAACTAAGCAAACGGATGTGATTTCGAAAAGATTAGAGGTTTAGCTTCTGGTGAACGCAATAAATTCCAGGATCTCTGCACTGGCTGAATATCCAATTTAATCGCTGTAAGTTCTCATCATAATATCAAGTCACTAAAGTATATGGCTTCCCACATACCCCTGACCTTTCTGATGCTCAGACATAGACTCGTTTAGTCTGGCTGGGTTTTTTGTTGTGAGGGTTTAGCCATTACTCGGTCCTTAGTCTGGCCTTAAATTGACGATAGCTTTATGCCCATCCCATGCATATTTAAACTTCCCTCACTGTATTAGCCTCTGCCACTTATGATTTGAGGCTATTCCACGTTTTACTGAAATAGGCGATGGCGGTGCATTGGCTTATATGTATACCTTGGCTGTAGCCGTCTTAACTTCCTGCTTTCGGAGTCGCCTTTTGTTAAGTCCACATGTCCTCTGTATTTGGAAGCACTGCATCTGGTCCACGAGGAGTTCGGCACAGATTACCAGTCCTTATACTGGTTTTGCCAGCTTTAGGCAGGTCTGATACGCTGTAGAGCATGATTTCATTGGCTGCGAAAAAAAACAATGCATCGCAAATGATTCAATAAACTGTATCCATTGTCACATACATTGTCTTTAGTAAGATGTTCCCAGCTTTATTAACTGCTTACAGGGATTAGTATATATCACATTCTGGATTAACCCTTTCTGACCCTTCTTTGTACTTGATGAACCCACAGAAATTATAAATAATTTAGTTCAGGAAAAGTGGGGCCTTCATTTAAAATCATAGAAATACATCAAACATAATTGGTGATAATAGATGTTGGAAAAAGATCAGTTTTGCAATCTTGCTTCAAATTTCTTCTATGACATAGGCGCCACATATGGTCGGTGGGTAGGGTAGGGGACTATACTAATGACATCCTGATCTTCCTTGTAGAGTCCTACTGAGCTTCTTGTCACCTTGCCATGTTTAAGGATGTACAGATATGTCCTAAAGGGGCATGAAGGGGTTAATAAGAGAAATGATGCCTGTTTGAATGTCTAAGTTTCAAACTGTAGTGCTTTAATTGTTGTTAAGTTTCCTTAATCCATGAATTCCAGTCCTGCTGCAGAACAGCACTACTGTAAAGTGCAGAGATCTTTCCAACGTCCCCGTGAGGTCGAGGCGCGATGAAAACGCTCTGAGAGAGACATCCTGTGAAATGAATATCCAGTCGGTTCTGCAAAAGACGTCAAAAGCCATACAAGATATTGACTTATTGCTTTCCTCCAGAAAGTAATGACTACAGAATGTAAATAAGTTGCTACCTGTCGCCGGCTAAGAAGAAATTTATACCGCGTACTGAAGGCTCTTTAGGGCCATAAAATATTTTTATGGGGAAGGGTATTCTCTGCAAGATCAAGTCTTTCTTTCTGCTACCGCCAGATGGAATAAATGTTTATAGCCGCAAGGCCTATTCAGGCTCCCAATGACTGTATAGTGTATATATAAAGTATATGCAGTTGTATACGTCTGTGCACAGAAGAATACTCGTCGTGTCTCCAGTTCATTGTCCAATAACTTTTCAATGTCCCCAGACTGTTGCCGCTTATACTACGTGGCATGGAAACTGAAGTACACCACAGCTTTCTCCGTAATCAGCGGCCCAACCTCAAACAGAATATTGGGTCTATTCACTAAAGCGGGAGAGTTTGCAGAAGAACTATAGTTTCACTTCACTGTTGGGTTTCTCCAGCGATAAGGCCTGAGAGGGCCCTGTATAATTTAATGTCTTTTGGGGAGTGAAGAAATCTCACTGATTTAACCCATTAAGGAAAATGGGCGGTCCCTAAACCCATTGAAAACAATGCATTTTGAGCCCTTACATGTATGGGCTTTGTTATTAAGAGGTTAACCATACATTATAGTGGGCCAGCCAAGCTCTTCCTGCAGCAAAGGCTCACTTGTACTGAATCTTTATAATATATAATGAAATCAAGAAGTTGAAACCCCAACTCTTCTGCTTTCTCTCCCTTTGGTGAATAGACCTCAATGAGACAAGGTAATGAACATGAAAATAAACCAGCAAAAAACCACCACCGTTAATAAAAACATGATGGGCCTTGTTAGTCCTGTTGGCAATGACATTGAAATGTTTACTAGCCAAGATAAAATAAAGCAGGTTTATTCATTGAGGTACCGTATTTATCGGCGTATAACACGCACTTTTATATCTAAAAAAATAAGCTTAAACCCTACCTGCGTGTTATACGCCGATAACTTTCTGTGCTGCATGATCTGCAGCCGCGTCTCCCGCACTTCTGGTTCCGGCGAGGGTGCGTGTAATACGCCGGTGCGTGTAATACGCCGGTAAGTACGGTACTTGTTTGCAATTTCTTTGTTTAAAGCGGATCGATCGTTACATATTACGTTCTTTACACTAAATAAACCTGTGATATTTTGAATATTGTGTAATGTTATAAAGTGTGTATATTGTTGAAGCAGCTTAAGCAATCTTAACTTGCTGTTCTCCAAACACATGATTTTTTTTTGTTTATTTAGTCAATCCTTTATACTAGGTTATAGTTGCTCTTTGGCGGCAGCTTAATTTGTATGATGGCTTAGCTACTCTTTCCAACACCTCGCCTTCCATATGACAAACTAGCCCATTTCCAACTATCATCTGCATGGTAATTACACCAACATGCACCAAGCTATGATCAGTTCTAATCAATGCATTTAGTAATACTAAATGTGACGTTTCTCCCTTTATGTCTGTTCTGTAAGTTCATATGCCTGGGTGATGAATGCTATAGCTTTACATTGTTTTAGCTCAACCTGGATTTAATGTTTCACACTTTTATATACTGAATCAATATTTTTCGTTATTATTGCATTTTTGGCCTGTAGAGATTGTGCTGCATTTGTGGGTATGTGTGTGTATGTATATGTGTATATAATATATATATATGGGGGGTTTTTTAATTGTTTTTCTATTATGTGTAGGAATCCACAGCCTCAGATCTTTGAAAGAACATTTTTTTAAAACTGGGTGTATACACACTTTGTAAGTTTGAGAGCGTTGTAATCCATCTGTAATCATTGGTGTATCATGTAAACTGTGTTTTTCAAATGTTATTTAATAAACCTATTTTATTGGTAAAAAAATTTTTTTTGTATAATTCTGTAGATTTGTGATGATCGAAGAATGTATGGTTGAATTGGGTAAATTGAATTGGTGGTGTTTAACTTTAAACATGTCACAAAAAGGACATGGACGCAGATGGACCAGATGTCACAATAAAATGGACACCCCTCATATGTGCCCTATTAGCCCCCCAAGCAACCCAACAAACCCATGCATGGGTGGTATCGCTGTACTCAGAAGTAGCTAAACGCATACTAGGGTGGTGTTTGGAAGTGGAATTAAAAATACACAAAAATTCCTACCCCAAAGGCTGGTGGCAGAATTAGTGCATGGGATGAGCAGCGTTTGAAATACGCTGGGGTGTATAATTTTCAAAAATGTATGGTGAATTGAATTGGCCAGCTTCAAAGATGGGGGCAGGATTACAAGATTTGAAAAAAATGGTTTTGAAATAGCAATATGCTAACTTGTACTTATTGCCTTATAACTTGCTTTTGAAGACGAGTAAGATTATTTAAAATAAAAGTCCTTTTTTTTTATATTGTAGAGAGTACCATACCAGGGGAGCCAGTGGAGGGATTGGGTCTGTACAGCATTAAGTAAAGAGGGATGGTATCGGTCAAGCTTTTCCACACCACCCTCATCCAGTCATCTCTATGGTTATGGACCTTGCTTTGTGCACTGGGGCACGATGGGGCCTTCCCCAAACTGTTCCCACAAAGTTGGAAGCATTCCTTCAATTCTTTAACTTGTTACTCTTTTTTTTTTTTTTACTCATTGGGCATTCTGTGTTGTTCCCTATGAGTATTCTTGGCAGAAGCAGCCATTATTATTATTACATTGTTGCACTTCCAATCCTGTTTCATTGATTGGACTGCAGGTTTACTAACTCCTGGCTCCAGTTAGCTTTTGTAGAAATAATTGGCTTAAGGGTTTAAATGCTTTTTCCGACCCACAGTGTGGATGTTTGAATGAGTTATTCAATATGGACAAGAATACAATAATTTGTGTTCATTATTGTAACTGAAAATGAAGATATATTTTGGGAGACATTTATACATAAATGATGGTAATTCCAAAAGGTTCACTTATTTTGTGTTTATGTATCAGACAGGGATTCATCACTTCAGTTATATAGTTTCCTCTACTCCCAGCACTGGCCTACATGAGATTTCCAGGGGGTTTTACAGGAATCGGGTCGGTAGGCGAGATCCCCAGGCCGTTGTTGCCGGCACTCTTCTCAGGTGCTCTGGAACCTTCCTTCTGCCAGCCTAGCTGGAAACATCAGGTCTCGCCGGTTCAACACCGAATTATAGCTCCTTTCATGAAAACATTTCCTGCATTTCCCGCCCAGTAAAGCAGATGACAGCCGGCAGTGAGTGTACACGATGCTGGGTAGAGGCCATGACCCCTTCTACCCCATGAAGCTCAAAAGGTAAGATGGAACACAAACATTTTTACATTTGTAAAATAGACAAGTACACACAGAGCCAATGATGAGTTTGTGTGGTGGGAATAAGGCAGCCAATGGGAAGGGTCTTATGGCGAACACCAAGAGGCACACCTAACCTCATGGTTATGGGATGGTTAACCAATGAGAGGAGCACATTGAGTGTGGAGGAAGTGCTGGTGGCTGTAAAGGCTCACCCACTGAGGGCCCACAGGGGAAAACCCCATAACATAAAAAGACCCTGTGGGCCCTCAGTGGGTGAGCTGTGTGTCCAATACAATATCGCCACACAATGTAACAGGAGCTATGAGTGCGTGTTATATATACACCCTCCAACTTGTAGTTCTTGCGCCACGGCCTTTGCCAGCCTCTGCCAGTTTCCATAACACGTGCAGCACCCATCTAAGTCAGGGTGAGACAGCACAGTTTAACGTGATCCGAAAGCAACAGCTGATTGGATGGCCTCAGCCTTTTCTGGCACGTGACCGCTGCTCAGCGAAGCCATCAGCAGCCCCGCACCGCCGCTCTGGGATTGGGGCTGTGTGGGCAGGGTACGTGGGTGTGGAAACGACGCGCGTATTGGCCAATCGCCAAACAGAGAATGGGAGCCAATCAGTGGCTGATTCTGTCAACCAATCTGGATGTGCTGCGTGAGTTGATTCCCGGAAGAGCTGGTGCTCAGGTGCAGTGACAGATCCAGACGCCGCAGAAGCATCCCCCTCGCTGTGCGCCCAGAAGCCGCAGGCTGTGTTTGGGGGGCACCGCTGTTTGGTATATTCACGGGCGGAGAGGTGGAGGTGAGTCTGGCCGGTGTCCGGTCACTTAGCTCTTCCCGGCACGTAAATGTATTGAGCGCTGAGAACGGTCTCCCGGGGCCGCTAATTTAATGAGTTCGCCTGCTGGGGATTGGCTGTGTCACTGCAGCGCTGTACGGGGTCAGGCGGGGGACATTCCTTATGTTTTATTTCCACGACATGTTAAGGTAAACCTGTTGATCTGTGAAGTTAGAACATTTGTACGTTGATTGGCTTCCAGCTGAATATCAAATCATCGGTCGCTGCTCTTGGCTTAGAATCGGGAGCCCTTTGTCTATCACATGCATGTATAAATTTCCTCACTGTATTAACCTCTACGGCTTCTGCTGGGAGCCTGGTCCATATATCTACTGCCCTTTCGGTAAAATAAAACTTTACATTACATCTAAGCCTCTGACCTAGTCTTAGAACCATTTTAGGTCAGAATCTAGGAAGGAATGTATAATTTGTTCTTCAAATCTTTGGCATTTATATCCCAGTAACGCGTGACATGGCAATCTGCTGCTTTTGGGTAACTTAAATGTGTTTAGGAACTCAAAAGCAGCAAATTATGGGGTGGGCAGGGGAGTTGCCCTGGAGCAATCTGTATGGTCAGTGTGGGTGAAGCCCCTCTCCTTACCCCCCCTCCCCACTTCCTGCACCCATCTCTTATAATGATGACATCATATAAAATTAGAGCATATTCTCAGCCTCCCTAATCATGTCGTGTTGGTCATTTCAGTTTATTTCTTGTTAGAATGTTAGTATGATGTCACCGTAATCACAGATATTTCTATATATTTACCCCACCCCCGCCCCCTTACGGTATTCGCTGTAGATCGGTGGATTTCAGTCGGTTACGGTCACGGCCAACTTCCTGTCCTTTCTCTGATATCCATAGAGCGATGACACCATCATTTATTCATTTTTATATCGCTGTCATAATCTGCAGTGCTGTACAATAAGTGAACGACACATAAAAAGCAACAGGTGAGGGAGCGGCCTGATCAAATGAGCTGACAATCTATTTCTGTTAAAGTCTACGTCCCCCCGACCATGCCTCTCGGAAGTTTATAGCCGTGTTTAGGGGCCGGCGAGTCGCCTTTGGAGGAATGCATTGGTTTTGATGTGGGCTGGCTGTGTTTCGGACTCTCTGCTCAGGGTCCTTATTCTGACCTTGGCTGAATGAATTGCTTCTGCTTGACGGCTCCCATTGTTAATATTCACAGCAGCCGCTTACTCTGCCTGCGTTCCCTGCTTACGGCTCATTTCTACCGGGAATAACCGAGGATTAACCTTCTCTTCTTCCTTTAAAGGTTATTTACGCTCCGGCGTTCCAGAAACCAAATGCACGTCTTAGTACAGAATCCTCTGGAAAAACTAAAAATACCGATCTCAACGTCCGGTTCATAGAAACACAGAATCTGCCGGCAGGTGAGACCCGTTCGGCCCGTCATTCGTGATGTAGAGACTCAGACCTTAACCCCTTAAGGACAATGCATTGTGAGCCTGTACATGTACGGGCTTGGTCATGAAGGGGTTAATCAGCCCCCAGTCTTAGAGTCAGCATAGCTTTATACCTGTCCAATACATGTTTAAATTTCCCCGCTGTATTACTTCTGCTGGGAGGCTGTTCCATTTACCTACCCCCCTCACAGTAAATACAGTGTGTGTGCTTTATATAGAAGCTGAGCTCTTTGTAAGAAGGCATCAGAAGTAGCGGATGAATTCATAGCGGATTTTTTTCTCCGCTGATTCTTGTGCGTTTTCCTGAAGATTTTAGGTTCTTTTTCTGAGTCGGTCTCATGCCGACAATCCTCCTCGCAGGGCAATGTTACCGCTGGCTTGATCGGCAGCTCCTCGGACTCGTACATGGGGCGGGGGGGGCACCAAGTGCACCTCACTGACAAGGCCGACGTGTATGTCTGGGGCCGCAGAGGAAATTGGGACAGGATGGTGGAATTTAGAGAGTTTTGTATGGGGCTCTATCTGCCTTGATGCAGAAGACGGCAGAGAACAGACGATATTCCGAAGCGGGATGATCTGTTTCTTATTGTGTTTAAAATAAATAAATAAATAATAATCCCCTCTACCCGCAGTGTTTTATTTCACCGATTTTTTCCATTTGTTATCTAGAGGAAATGTTATCTAGAGGAGCGATGTGTGGATGGAGGGTCTCTGCCGTTCCCGTCATTTTATGTGATGGAAGTGGCTGTGGCGTCAAGGTGTCTCCCCGCGGGGCAGCAACGTAACGTGGGAACCGTGTTGATTTTGGACACGGAGCTCGGCTTGGCAGCAGAAGCTGTGGTGTTCTGGCTTTATGTTGACTGTATAATGGAAGTGTTAAAAGTAACTTAAATCCCGCTGTTTTGCAGGATGAACGTGGGGTGAGCTGCGATGGGCTGGGAGCGTTTGGCTGAAGATCTAGTGCCTTTCTGTTCACGATGGCTTCCGAGATGGAAAAGGCAAGCGCCCTACTCCAGACTTTCAGCACCGCCTCGGTGCTTTCCAGTTTAGGACTGAGTGTGTTTTGCTTCCTGGCAGACAAAGTCCAGCAGGCGGCGTTTATCCAGCAGAACGAGTGGCTGAGGGCTCTGTCTGATAACGGCACGCATGGGATAATCGGCATGTGGTCGTGGGCCATAGTGATCGGTCTCCGGAAGAGAAGTGACTTTTATGAAGTAGCGCTGGCCGGATTCTTTGCTTGTGTCATTGATCTCGATCACTTCTTTCTCGCCGGCTCGCTGTCGCTGAAGGTGAGTGCACTCCAGGTGTTTCATTTCCTTTATGTTTTATTCACCCCAGCACTTCAGATCTGCTTTACAAGGAGGAGCTGCTTCTGGAGGAGCCGTTTCGTTTGTAGTCCTGATGTGGATGTTAAGCAGTCCCATCGAATGATGCTGAACACTGAGGAGAGAGTCTGGTCAATTTGCATGGACTTAAAATGTGTGAAAATGATTGAATCCGAAGCGGTCTCCTCCCCTGGCTGCCTGTACTGAAAGAAGGAAACGTAGCGATGGTCCCCAGAATCGTATTTTAACAAATGTCGGGAGTCAGTTTTTGGATCAACTCCAATGTATTTAATTTTAGGAAACTAGACTTTTGTCTCCGTTAAGTCCTTCCGTTGACTGACTGTGTACCGAAACCGAGCAGCGTTAGTAGGTAAACGCCCTACATGTGCGCTGAAGCTCTCCCATTGGTTTAATTTTTGCTGTAGCGCGCATGTGCAGAAAGCATACTCTAGTATGCTCCCAGCTTTTAGAAGAGCCGGTCAGTGGCGGAGGATCAAGACAGAAATCTAATTCATCCATTAACTAAAGAATGCATGCGCTAATATCCAAATTGGGCTCCCGTTTCCATTTTGTTGTGGAGAGTATCCGGTGTGAATGCCGAGCTCTTCGGTCACAGCCGGTTCCTGTTAGAGAGATTTGCAGAGAGAATCGTGTATGAAACTCCTGCTGTTAACAGCTTCTGCTAATGAATTTGTTTTTTAAATGCGTTTATAATCCTGTTATAATTCACTGGTGATCACGCCTGACTGTCTAATGTTTTTCTCACAAATTGTAACAGATAAAAAGCATGGCCTGATCTATTAATGACTTTGCCGTTTCAGGAGGGGTGTCCTGGGGGGTTTTATTCTGCTTCTGGTGCATTATCTTATCTGTCAGAACTAGTAGACGGTAAAAAGCTATACCTGACAATCAAAATAATGCTTATAATGAATTTTAAGTAAGAAGAATGGCTTCTGTGCAGTCACCATAGCAACTACCAGAATGTTACTGCTGATTGCTCCAATTTTACTACTGTCCATCGTGTCTTCTGCGTAACACTCACTGTGTCCTTACTCATTGTGTTATACATGAGACTTGAGCAAAATTCAGAGGTCTTTTTCTGTTAAAAAAAAAATAAAATAAAAAAATGAGTTGTCACTCATCTTTGTCACGAACGCACGCTACTCCAAGCAGGCAAGTGACTTTTAGCTTTGAGAGTCTAAATCACTGCAAGTCAGATTTCAGGCCAGCCTCTGGGATGAACGGGGTGGAAGAATAGGAGGCTACGAGACAGGGCCACCTAACGGGCCTGACAATCCTCATTTGCTCTGTTAACCAGGTCTCCCGGAGTGCTTCCACAAAAGGGCGGAGCCATTCCCCGATTGGAGGATCGTGTATAGGCTGTCCCTGTGGGGCAAACTGTGGCTCCGCCCTTTTACTGAAGTATTCCAAGAGGCCAGAATAAAGCTGACAGATTTGCAGAGAAAGAGAGGTGCGGAGAAGCTTCTTTCTCTGCAGTATTCTGGTCTCTTGGAGAATTTCTGCAAAAGGGGCCCTTGGGCACAGCTTCTTCCCCATCCCTCCGATCAGAGAGGGTCGGGGGAGACATTGCGGGAGCGTCAGTAAGGGTGAGTGAGAGTGAAAAAGCAACAAAATGCAAATTAAGACTCTGAGCTCTTTGCTTCAGTTTTGTTTTGAGACATTCTAGTGAATAAGCAAAATGTAAGTAATATTTGTACAAATCTGGAAAAACCTTCAGCAGTGGTCCTTCGTAAGAAATAAGTGAGAGTTTAATTTAAACGCTCTTGCAAACTTTCCCTTTAGTGAGCATGTCTTTGGACAGACTGGAGGAGTTAGAGCAGCAATTTACTAATTACTATTAGAAAAATAATTTTAAAAAAAGCATGCCGGTTAACCTGGAGGAATTTTAGGCTTTTAGATCAAAACATTTAACCCCTTAACGGCCGATGACGTGCCTGGCATGTCATGGCATTAAACAAGCTTAGAAAGTGATCTAAAATCACGTTATTCGCTTAAACGATAAGGCATTTCAGCAACACAGAGATCGGCATCTCTCCAGACCCTCTTGAGAACTCTGTCTCCCCTTGCAGGTTAAATACAGGTACTGCATTCAATTATGCAAGTCAACGTAGCCCAGCTTTCTAATCACAATGTGATTAGTAAAATATTTC
>VKOC01000001.1:56704620-56723089 GCA_009364415.1 Spea multiplicata | reverse complement strand
TTCGAGGCAGCCCCCCGAGCCTGAGATCCCTCCCACGGAGTGATCCTGTAGGCTGAAAACGCAGTTGCTGGAAAACCAGCAATTGTGTTTTCAGCTGCCATAGGCAGCTTCAGGGAACATCCCCAGCTGCCTGATCGCTCCATGCGAGCGACAGTGCAGCGTTAACCCCTTCAATGCCATTTAGGGGTTAATTCCCGTTTTGTACGGGGCTCTGCTGCTGCTGTGTGGGTACACTAAATGGGAGAGAAGAAAACTACAGCTAAACAAGCACAGCAAAAGTGTTAATAAATTTAGTTGGGATTTAGGAACCAACCTTTTTTCTTCCCCAGTCATGTTTTTATTTTCCTATTACCCCCGATCCGCATTTAAAGGATGGCTATTGGGGGCAATAACCTAAAACACACCTTACAGTAACACATGCTGACATTCTACACTCATGTACACACATGCTCACACTATACACTCATACATGCTTTATTGCTGAAACACACACTAATGCTAATTCCATACTGTAACAGAACACCATACACGCCACCAATACATGTTTATACAATGCACACACTAATAATATACACACACTGGCTAACACTATACATATAGAAAAACACACACTGTGACACTATGCACACGTTCACACAGTATGTGGGCTGCATGGTAGTGCCAGATTCAGACTCCGGCACTATACATATACACACTGACACTATGGTATACACATACGTACACTACCCCACACACACACCTCTCGTAGAGTCCTGCCATGCCGCTGCCATTGTGAATCCGGCCCCCTATGCTTTCCCGTGGGTGTGGGATGAAGCGGGTGCCATGAGGTTTGTCGAGTCCAGGGTTAAAGTCGTCGGTAAATCTGTGTGATGTGTGGAATATTATATCTGTGTTTCTCACGCAGGTGGAATTTGTGTAACCCAGGCATGTCCTCTACTTTCTCAATGCCTTTAAAGGTGGCCGTGTGTGGTGATGTAACTTACAGGTAAGAAGAGAGAAAATTCTTTGATCAGTAGGGTTGTTAATATCCTAGTTCAAGATTTTAAAGAGGAGGCCCGCTGAAGACTTCAAAAGTATGAAACTGCTGGTTATCAAAAGGGCAGCAACATACTTTTATTCAGGGACTTCCTAGGCCTGACCCTGGGCAGCACCCCCAGCTGTCCTCTCCTCGGCTACCATCATTACTACCTAGTGCCAGGGTATTATATTTTATCCCAGGGCTCCTTATATTAAAGATGTGCGTCACCTGGGGACAGCAAACCATGGAGGCCGTGTTGGCTAGATGCTGTCCTCGTACACTGTAGGACCAAAAGTATGCGGACACCTGACCATAGCATGTATATGAGCTTCTTGGACAAACCATTCCAAAACCATGGCCATTAATGTGGAGTTTGCCTCTTTTGCAACTATAACAGCCTCTAACAAGAGGCTTCCAACAAGATTTTGTACCAAGCGTGCATTTGTTAAGTCAGGCACTGTTGTTGGGAGTGAAGTCCTGAACAGTCTTAGTTCCAGTTCGTCCCAAAGATGTTAAGTGGAGTTAAGGTCAGGGCTCTGTGAGGGACACTCGGTTGCTCTATGCCAAACCCATCATTTTATAAAGCTCCTGATGCACAGTGCTTGTGCTGATGTTTGTTTTGTCTGATTTAGGTGATATAGTGGACTTTAGGTCCCATAGTGTAATATAAATGGACTGATGGGATCTCCCTGCTAACTGGCTCACTGAGCGGCTGTCTGATATGGATGATCTGCACCCCCTGCCCTAGGCCAGAATACACCACAGCCACGAGGTGTAATTCTGTGTTCTTTAGGGACAGGATGATAATAGTCAGTCTTGTGACAATCCAACGATAAGCCGGGGTGTCTGCCAGAAGCCCCATGTCGTCATATTTAATTTCACGAGTTGTTCCTTGCTTAGCTGTTGATGTTGGCGCCAGTACATCGAAGAAGGGAAAAGTACAGAACTTTTTTGCATAATAAATATCAGGCGCTATGTATTGAAAAGTATGAATCTAATAACAAAGGTGACACAAGCTCTTGCTTCGATATTAAAAATTATTCTGCCGAGTATGCTTTATTTATTAAAATATATATCTCATGCAATTGTTCTCAATGCATAATATATGGAAATTTAATTGAACCCTTTTTTTTAACATTTTCATCTCTTCACATAATAGGTTCTTTTTTGATGGTGCAGGTTGCGTTGAAATGTATCCGGGTGACGGCTCTGTCTTTGTCTCTGATGGGTCTTGTTTAGGAAAATATTTCAAACACCAGTTTCTTAATGAAGAAACTAAACTGGTAAGAGAACCTGCGCCAGGTGGCTTTTTTTCCTTTCTAATGGGAATCTTTGTTTTTAAATGTTTTTTTTTTCACGATGGACCTTATTTTGGGGCAGCGTAGGTTGTATTTTGTGAAGAGATGTGACTTGGATTTGGTCCTGTGAATGTCTTCTGAGAACACGTGATCTTGTATATGACATCGTATGAACTATCCTTGGTAAAGTTCTCCATATATCCCACAGGACTCGTCTATCTCTTGCAGCGGGCTTGTGCCCAGACAAAAGCAACTGTAATTGATAATTGAAATATACTTTCCAAAGGCCAAAAATAGAGACCGGAAGGCTTTCACATCAATCTAATCTGGCATTTTTATAATGGGCAAAGACTGCTGTGATGGAAGCGGTAATGGGAATGGGATAGGAGTGATATCTTTCAATGAATCATTTTCTGTAATGTTTGGTCCTCACCCTTGTTGTTGAAAGGATTCATAAATGCCCTTGATGTTTCCAGCTAGGCAGGCATATCATTTAGAAGAAATGTGGTTTTCCCAAGAATCAAGTAGGGCTGCAGCAACTAATCGATAATGAAAATCGTTGCCAACAAATTTCGTTATCTTAGTTGAACTTAGTTTATATAATCTGGTTCATTCAATGCCACTCACAGCAGTTACTACTTACCAGTCCCTCCCTGCAGTCACTCTGATGATTGGCCCCACCCCTAAAATTAATATTTGGTTTGCTGAAAGTTAGGGGAGGTGGGGGTTAATTTAGGGGCTGTTATGGTTAATCGGGTGTTTAGGGTTAATTTAAGGGCCGTTATGGTTGTTGGGGTCTTTAGGGTTCATTTGGGGGCACTATGGTTGATGGGGTCGTTGGGGTTAATTTAATGCTGAGGACTAAGGGTTAATTTAACTAATTTAATAAGGTTAACTTAACGTCCAGTTAGAGGTAAAGGGGGTGGGGGGCAAACTAAGGGAATCTAAATCCTGGGGTCAACCCTGTATTAATTTAAGTATGGTGTCAGTGTGCTGTGAATATATGAGGGTACTTTGCATATCTGAGTAGGATGGAGTGGCATGTCTGGGCAGGGCCAGCCTTAGGGGTGTGCGGCGGCACAGGGCGCCATGGCAGCAGGGGTGCCTGCCCGAGACTTAAATTAAAACATTGGGTTTTTTTTTTTAAAACTTTATTTACCATCATTCATGTTAAATAAAGTAAAAAAAACCCTGATGCTTTAAGTCCCGGGCAGGGGCGCTGAGCGGTTGTGAAGTTTTCAGCAACTGCTCGGCACCCCTCACTCTCCGTGACTCCGTCGCGGTGCCAGCATCTCCGCCGGACTATTCTGGCGCTCAACATGAAATGCCTGCACCGCGCCGGATGCCTTTGAGTGTTTGTGCTGGTAGTAGAGGTGTGTAAGCATGAGAGCATGGTTATGATGCGTGATAGTGATGTAATGCACTCAAGGAGTCATTCAGAGTCTGAAAGTTTTAACATCAACTCAATTGTTTGGGGGGGGTTTGTTGTATTTGTGTATCTATTAAAATGTAGTAGGAAGTGAATTCTATCGGGTCATGCATTTCCCTTTGTGATGTGTCCTTAGAAAGAAGAACGGACATACGTGGCAAGTGACCTTCCTCCGGACAAGCCTAGAGCTGTGTATTCCGTGCGTGCTTTGATAACCCAGGCTGTGAGGTCAGTCTGATTTTACATGTTCTGAAATCTTGCGTTCTTTTCTATTGTGCGGATGTCAGTGTTGACCAAAATGTTTTCTGCGGTTTACAATGGAAGATTGTTTAAAATGCCTGATTTGTGTTCTGGCTGCTGAATTGTTTAAATGGTTTTCTTTTATCCACTCAGATGCAGGGCATGCACAGTTAGAAAATACAGTAAAATTAAAATTTGTTGATGCCTTTTATATAAAAAAAAAAAAAACAGTGTCGCAGGGTCAGATGAGATTCCCATGCAGGGCCGGACTGGCCCACCGGGATACCGGGAAATTTCCCGGTGGCCGGCAGATCTGAGGGCCGAGCGGCCGGCAAACTAACATTGAGCACTCTGCCTACAGAAATGCCTTATGCCCCGCATTTAGCACCCCTCTCCCCCCCAAAAGAAAAACAACTTACCGGTGCTTCTGACTCCCGATGTGTAGACGTCTACGCGATTCGCGTAGGCAACTTTTTAAGGCAACTTTTTGCCATCGCCGGTTCGGAAGGGGTTAAAAGGACATTATTCTTACTCTGGTACATCTTTTACATATATTTGTAGTAATTTGGGACAAAAGCTTCACTGTAAGATGCATATTTTGTTGGGTGTCTCATTACACTTATTTATCACTATTGGGGGGCGGTTAAGATTATTTAGAAATAACATTTTGTGAATCAAATGAACACAATTGTACAGAAGCACTAGTCGGCACCTCTCGTCATCTATTCATAAAAAGGTATACATGCCTTCCAGCACATATTAACTGTGAGAATGATAGCACCGGGCTGCCGGGAGGTCTAGAGTTAGTTTGGTGCCATTTAGTAGGTTAAAAAGGTGAGTGGAAAAGTACACTTGGACTGTAAGCTCTGGGGGGACAGAAAACCTCCTTTCTTAATGTACCCCAATCAAAATATCTGAGAGTACTGTATACGCTATAGAATTGTCCTTCACCTGTTCACCTTATTATACCGTATAGCACAAGTTTATCTGTTATTGTTAAATAAATATATGTTGTGTTTGAGCTCGTCCTGTGACATTTAACACATTGGGCATAAAGTTCCCTTACTTATTTATTTCAGATTTTTGGAAATGTCATGCAAGGCAAAGCTTTCCCTTAATCGTCTTTCCGATACCTGTTGTTGGAAACCGGTAAGCTAAATTAGCATTAAAATGTGAACAGTTTCCAGTCGTGATTGATTCCTTGTGTCGCTGCTCATTGCTTTGTACACAACAGGGTGAAATGGGATACACATTACTCTCGGAGTGAGATCGCCCAAACTCTGTAGCCGAGGTATTGGTAAGCGTCACAGCACTCCCCGTACACCTTCTGCTGGCGCGACTCAAATTCAAATAAACTGTAAGATTTGAATTATTGATGTATTCGCCCTTTCAGAACAGGCCACGTTTAATATATATTTGAGTAAGGCAGGAAATGGTTGCTGGCTTAATATATTAGGATCCAGAAAGCGGCGTGTGTATTAAATGCAGCAAATTAAAAATATACTTCCAGTATGACCCCCCATCTTGCCGTATAATGCTACAGAATGCCTTTAACTCCAGCTGGCATTTGGTTTTCCAGGATCTTTTTATAATTTTATTATTTGACATTGTATATGGTCTGATTCAGTTTAACTCATTGTTCATACTTGTTCTCCTGAGAGCACTGCCGTGAGCAAAGATCCAAGCCCATTGAGCTTCTGATGCTCCACTCGGCTGGCCCTGGGAAACATAACCAGTGAGCTTCCTTTTATAGTTTCCTCACTCTTTGAATTATACATTATACAGGGCCAGCTCAGCCCTCTTGCCAGAGGAACCCAGTATTGGCCCTTTTATAATAAAACCAGAACCCTCTTGCAAAATCTCACTTTATTCAATAAACCTCAGATTTTTTTGAATGGGTTATATGAAGGCTTATTATAATTTGTTTTAAATATTTTATTACAATCTGTTTTGTATTAGGTCCTTGCATGCTCATTCTGTTATCATATATTTTTGGATGGGGGGGTTGCTATTGCTTCATATGTTATGTTTATGTTTAAAAATGTAGATAGGGCTGCTGTATGCTTTCTAATTCCAGGGAGTGGATACAGAGCACGTCGGATTACCAGAGCTGCTGGAACAATCCTTCATCCCGGGCAAAGGACGATTTGCCGTGTACTCTGACAACGTGGTGCTCGTGAACTATCTGGACGGAGTAACTCTGCACACCATTTGGAATTTCACTCATTTTAATAAACCTGAAAAGGTGATACTCTTTAAATGAATGTTAGGCCATTTCCCTATCAACCGCTGAGCATAAAGGGCCACAAACGAACTTTCTGCCGTGAAAAAGATCAATCTTTGGGTTATTTCCATGTCCACTTTTAAATGAAATTAGAGCGGTTTGGTGTTCTGCTCCTGCAGGGTTGACGGCTGTCCCTGTTTGATGCGAGACCGAGGCATTCAGCGTGATAAACATATAAGCGAGCACTGAATCAGAAGGTGCAAATATAAAGGTTTTCAAGAATAAGTCGTCTTATTCACAGTATAAGAAGCCCACCCTTTATTCAGTTCTGCGTAATCTGTGTCATTTTGCCTGTTTTCTTCCACAATCTTATTGGGTGTAGATGTATTTATCCTGAACACAAGCTCTAGGATAGACATTTATACACGAGACTGTATTGTAATGTAACCTTTTATTCTGCCTTTTGTTTCTACAAGAGAGCTGCGTTAGTAATTTATCACAATAACAATGGGTTTCTTCTCTTTGTATTTGTTAGGGTCAGGTCAAAGGACCCATTAACATTTCACCGCATCTCAAAAATGGTTTTGGTTGGTGTCAGCTGCATTTCCCAGACGGAGCAGCAAAAGTTGTTCAAGTTGAGTCCCCGGGGGATTATGCGAGGTATGTCACTTGTTAATAAAATTGCTCCGGTTACTTGGCATTTATGGTATTACCGAGACCTGTTTTAATCCCTGTACTCGCCTAAGAAGGCTATGCAGCATGTGGGAGCATTCTTACAGGTATGTATGCCTTTTCAGCACAGAACTCCGGTGTAAAAGGGTCAGTTACAATGGAGAGCTCAGATCATCATGGTCAGCACATTGAGTGGCTCATCAAGGGGCATAATTGCACCATAGGGCAAACGCCATGGGTAATAGGGCACAGGGTCTGATACCACCCCAGACCTGTAGGCTTAGGCTGCTTCTTAAAGGGACTTTCTAATGTCCCTGACAACCGTGCTATAGATCAGGGGTGTCCAATCTGCGGCCCTCCAGCTGCTGCAGGACTAAATCTCCCGTACTCCTCTGCCAGCCCCTTACCTGAAAGAGCTTTATGGGAGATGTAGTCCTGCAGCAGCTGGAGGGCCGCAGGTTGGACACCCTGGCAATAGATGAATGCATATTAAAGAGCTGTGATTACTTTAATGTGCGTTCTTCCAAAACCCAAAAAATACAGCAATTACCCAACACGGCATTAGCGTCATGCTGCAAAAGCTCAATTCTTCCATCATGATCCCATACTTCTTGCTGTTGATTGGCCACTTGAAGCTGTCAATCAGTGGCAGGGGGAAGTACTTACATTGAAATTAATGGGAGCGCTGTCTTGTCAATGATTGACAGCTTATGCAGCCAGTCGGTGGCAGGAAAGTGCTCCTGTTGATTTCATTGCATTTTGGCCCTATTTATGTCTCTGAACAAGAGCGCTGTCTCTGCTAAAAATCGCATACAGAGGTGTGTTTAGACTTTTTGCTGGGTCTAAACACGCCGTTTTCAGAAGAGTACATCCCGTGCTGGGAGATGTGGAAAGGGCCAAATACAATTGGAGGGATTGCGCAGAGTCCCTTCATGCATTTGCAACAAAGGACCATAAGGACAGTTCAAGGGCGCACACGCCTGTCACGTGCATATGGTGGCTGGCGAGTCCCTTTAAAGAAATATTTTGATGTTGTCCTGAAATAACCATTTGCTCTTTCTCGTTCTCATGAAATGTTAATAGTGTTTGCCGTTTTTCACAGTTACATCAAAGCTGTGATTGCATGGTGTGTGCAGATTGATGACACGGCTCGAAAAAGAACTGTCGCGCCCCTTGGAAAAGAGAACTGGTAAATGCCGCTATTTTCTGTGCTGCCTTATATTGATCTGTATGGTTATGTACATTACATTCAGACCCGTACATTCTCCAACCCCGATGGAACACTAATATTCTAGAGAAAAAGTGGAGTAATCAACAGGAAAAATCTTTTGATTGTGACTGCATGTTCTTGCCCCTTTTTGCACCAGACCTTTTTCTTTCTTTTCTTCCTCAGTCATAGAGGATAATGATACTGTGCAGAGACAAGGTTTTTTATTTATTTAATTTTCTATTTTTATAGAGCAACTGCTCTGAAAAATACCCCTCGTCTTATAGTCAAGGTCGTCTTATGATCGGACCTCTAATAGAGGTCTGATTACAGGACTAAGTTCCAGATCCCCCGCAGTGCTGCAGGGGACCCGGATCCTCCTCTCTGGCAGCCGGTGAACGTCTGTGCGATGCACGCAGACAACCTCCACTGCTACCAGACGCTTCTGCCGGGGCTTCTATGACGGAGCACCGGTGTCACATGACCTTCTGGTGCTCATTCATAGAAGCCCCCCGTAAGTGCCGGACATAAGCGAAGGATCTCTACGCGCATCACACAGACATCCACCTGCTAAACTCAAGAGACACCAGGGAGTCTGAAGCATGGAGGACAAGTCGTGTGGATGCATTTGGTAAGTCTGGGGGGTCAGGGCGGTATAACGCATATCAGGGAGGCAGAGTGGCATATAGGGTGGGTATAAGGCATTTCTTGGGGGCAGGTTATCAAATAAAAGGAAATAAAAACAAAAAATGCATTTTTCTCAATTATAGTTTTTATTAAATATGAAAAAATAGTTTACATGTGAAATAGTACTTACTAGTAAAGCTTTTTCCCCCCCTATAGGGTCATCTTATATTCAGGCTTTCTTTTTTTCCTAAGTTAATATTCAGATTTTGGGTGGTCGGTCATCTTATAATCAAGCAAATATATAATCTAAATGTTCAACAATTTCTTTTACAAGGTCGGTGGAGGCTGAACTACAAAAAATTCAAAGATTTCAATGTATCCTTTTAAAGGTCAACGACGGCTCTTTGGCTAGAATGGTATTTATTACTGAGCTATCGGCCGTCGCTGAGAGGTAACTGCGGAACTAAGCAAACGGATGTGATTTCGAAAAGATTAGAGGTTTAGCTTCTGGTGAACGCAATAAATTCCAGGATCTCTGCACTGGCTGAATATCCAATTTAATCGCTGTAAGTTCTCATCATAATATCAAGTCACTAAAGTATATGGCTTCCCACATACCCCTGACCTTTCTGATGCTCAGACATAGACTCGTTTAGTCTGGCTGGGTTTTTTGTTGTGAGGGTTTAGCCATTACTCGGTCCTTAGTCTGGCCTTAAATTGACGATAGCTTTATGCCCATCCCATGCATATTTAAACTTCCCTCACTGTATTAGCCTCTGCCACTTATGATTTGAGGCTATTCCACGTTTTACTGAAATAGGCGATGGCGGTGCATTGGCTTATATGTATACCTTGGCTGTAGCCGTCTTAACTTCCTGCTTTCGGAGTCGCCTTTTGTTAAGTCCACATGTCCTCTGTATTTGGAAGCACTGCATCTGGTCCACGAGGAGTTCGGCACAGATTACCAGTCCTTATACTGGTTTTGCCAGCTTTAGGCAGGTCTGATACGCTGTAGAGCATGATTTCATTGGCTGCGAAAAAAAACAATGCATCGCAAATGATTCAATAAACTGTATCCGTTGTCACATACATTGTCTTTAGTAAGATGTTCCCAGCTTTATTAACTGCTTACAGGGATTAGTATATATCACATTCTGGATTAACCCTTTCTGACCCTTCTTTGTACTTGATGAACCCACAGAAATTATAAATAATTTAGTTCAGGAAAAGTGGGGCCTTCATTTAAAATCATAGAAATACATCAAACATAATTGGTGATAATAGATGTTGGAAAAAGATCAGTTTTGCAATCTTGCTTCAAATTTCTTCTATGACATAGGCGCCACATATGGTCGGTGGGTAGGGTAGGGGACTATACTAATGACATCCTGATCTTCCTTGTAGAGTCCTAATGAGCTTCTTGTCACCTTGCCATGTTTAAGGATGTACAGATATGTCCTGAAGGGGCGTGAAGGGGTTAATAAGAGAAATAATGATGCCTGTTTGAATGTGTAAGTTTCAAACTGTAGTGCTTTAATTGGTGTTTTTAAGTTTCCTTAACCCATGAATTCCAGTCCTGCTGCAGAACAGCACTACTGTAAAGTGCAGAGAGCTTTCCAACGTCCCCGTGAGGTCGAGGCGCGATGAAAACGCTCTGAGAGAGACATCCTGTGAAATGAATATCCAGTCGGTTCTGCAAAAGACGTCAAAAGCCATACAAGATATTGACTTATTGCTTTCCTCCAGAAAGTAATGACTACAGAATGTAAATAAGTTGCTACCTGTCGCCGGCTAAGAAGAAATTTATACCGCGTACTGAAGGCTCTTTAGGGCCATAAAATATTTTTATAGCAAAGGGGAAGGGTATTCTCTGCAAGATCAAGTCTTTCTTTCTGCTACCGCCAGATGGAATAAATGTTTATAGCCGCAAGGCCTATTCAGGCTCCCAATGACTGTATAGTGTATATATAAAGTATATGCAGTTGTATACGTCTGTGCACAGAAGAATACTCGTCGTGTCTCCAGTTCATTGTCCAATAACTTTTCAATGTCCCCAGACTGTTGCCGCTTATACTACGTGGCATGGAAACTGAAGTACACCACAGCTTTCTCCGTAATCAGCGGCCCAACCTCAAACAGAATATTGGGTCTATTCACTAAAGCGGGAGAGTTTGCAGAAGAACTATAGTTTCACTTCACTGTTGGGTTTCTCCAGCGATAAGGCCTGAGAGGGCCCTGTATAATTTAATGTCTTTTGGGGAGTGAAGAAATCTCACTGATTTAACCCATTAAGGAAAATGGGCGGTCCCTAAACCCATTGAAAACAATGCATTTTGAGCCCTTACATGTATGGGCTTTGTTATTAAGAGGTTAACCATACATTATAGTGGGCCAGCCAAGCTCTTCCTGCAGCAAAGGCTCACTTGTACTGAATCTTTATAATATATAATGAAATCAAGAAGTTGAAACCCCAACTCTTCTGCTTTCTCTCCCTTTGGTGAATAGACCTCAATGAGACAAGGTAATGAACATGAAAATAAACCAGCAAAAAACCACCACCGTTAATTAAACATTATGGGCCTTGTTAGTCCTGTTGGCAATGACATTGAAATGTTTACTAGCCAAGATAAAATAAAGCAGGTTTATTCATTGAGGTACTTGTTTGCAATTTCTTTGTTTAAAGCGGATCAATCGTTACATATTACGTTCTTTACACTAAATAAACCTGTGATATTGTGAATATTGTGTAATGTTATAAAGTGTGTATATTGTTGAAGCAGCTTAAGCAATCTTAACTTGCTGTTCTCCAAACACATGATTTTTTTTGTATTGTTTTTAATTTGTATGATGGCTTAGCTACTCTTTCCAACACCTCGCCTTCCATATGGCAAACTAGCCCATTTCCAACTATCATCTCCAAGGTAATTATACCAACATGCACCAAGCTATGATCAGTTCTAATCAATGCATTTAGTAATACTAAATGTGACGTTTCTCCCTTTAAGTCTGTTCTGTAAGTTCATATGCCTGGGTGATGAATGCTATAGCTTTACATTGTTTTAGCTCAACCTGGATTTAATGTTTCACACTTTTATATACTGAATCAATATTTTTCGTTATTATTGCATTTTTGGCCTGTAGAGATTGTGCTGCATTTGTGGGTATGTGTGTGTATGTATATGTGTATATAATATATATATATGGGGGGTTTTTTAATTGTTTTTCTATTATGTGTAGGAATCCACAGCCTCAGATCTTTGAAAGAACATTTTTTTAAAACTGGGTGTATACACACTTTGTAAGTTTGAGAGCGTTGTAATCCATCTGTAATCATTGGTGTATCATGTAAACTGTGTTTTTCAAATGTTATTTAATAAACCTATTTTATTGGTAAAAAAATTTTTTTTGTATAATTCTGTAGATTTGTGATGATCGAAGAATGTATGGTTGAATTGGGTAAATTGAATTGGTGGTGTTTAACTTTAAACATGTCACAAAAAGGACATGGACGCAGATGGACCAGATGTCACAATAAAATGGACACCCCTCATATGTGCCCTATTAGCCCCCCAAGCAACCCAACAAACCCATGCATGGGTGGTATCGCTGTACTCAGAAGTAGCTAAACGCATACTAGGGTGGTGTTTGGAAGTGGAATTAAAAATACACAAAAATTCCTACCCCAAAGGCTGGTGGCAGAATTAGTGCATGGGATGAGCAGCGTTTGAAATACGCTGGGGTGTATAATTTTCAAAAATGTATGGTGAATTGAATTGGCCAGCTTCAAAGATGGGGGCAGGATTACAAGATTTGAAAAAAATGGTTTTGAAATAGCAATATGCTAACTTGTACTTATTGCCTTATAACTTGCTTTTGAAGACGAGTAAGATTATTTAAAATAAAAGTCCTTTTTTTTTATATTGTAGAGAGTACCATACCAGGGGAGCCAGTGGAGGGATTGGGTCTGTACAGCATTAAGTAAAGAGGGATGGTGTCGGTCCAGCTCTTCCACACCACCCTCATCCAGTCATGTCTTTATGGTTATGGACCTTGCTTTGTGCACTGGGGCACGATGGGGCCTTCCCCAAACTGTTCCCACAAAGTTGGAAGCATTCCTTCAATTTTTTAACTTGTTACTCTTTTTTTTTTTTTACTCATTGGGCATTCTGTGTTGTTCCCTATGAGTATTCTTGGCAGAAGCAGCCATTATTATTATTACATTGTTGCACTTCCAATCCTGTTTCATTGATTGGACTGCAGGTTTACTAACTCCTGGCTCCAGTTAGCTTTTGTAGAAATAATTGGCTTAAGGGTTTAAATGCTTTTTCCGACCCACAGTGTGGATGTTTGAATGAGTTATTCAATATGGACAAGAATACAATAATTTGTGTTCATTATTGTAACTGAAAATGAAGATATATTTTGGGAGACATTTATACATAAATGATGGTAATTCCAAAAGGTTCACTTATTTTGTGTTTATGTATCAGACAGGGATTCATCACTTCAGTTATATAGTTTCCTCTACTCCCAGCACTGGCCTACATGAGATTTCCAGGGGGTTTTACAGGAATCGGGTCGGTAGCCGAGATCCCCAGGCCGTTGTTGCCAGCACTCTTCTCAGGTGCTCTGGAACCTTCCTTCTGCCAGCCTAGCTGGAAACATCAGGTCTCGCCGGGTTCAACACCGAATTATAGCTCCCTTCATGAAAACATTTCCTGCATTTCCCGCCCAGTAAAGCAGATGACAGCCGGCAGTGAGTGTACATGATGCTGGGTACAGGCCATGAGTACTCTATGAGTACACACACAGAGCCAATGATGAGTGTGTGTGGTGGGAATAAGGCAGCCAATGGGAAGGGTCTTATGGCGAACACCAAGAGGCACACCTAACCTCATGGTTATGGGATGGTTAACCAATGAGAGGAGCACATTGAGTGTGGAGGAAGTGCTGGTGGCTGTAAAGGCTCACCCATTGAAGGCCCACAGGGGAAAACCCCATAACATAAAAAGACCCTGTGGGTCCTCAGCGGGTGAGCTGTGTGTCCAATACAATATCGCCACACAATGTAACAGGAGCTATGAGTGCGTGTTATATACACCCTCCAACTTGTAGTTCAGCATCTGCCAGTTTCCATAACACGTGCAGCACCCATCTAAGTCAGGGTGAGACAGCGCACAGTTTAACGTGATCAGAAAGCAACAGCTGATTGGATGCCCTCAGCGTTTTCTGGCACGTGACCGCTGCTCAGCGAAGCGATCAGCCCCGCACCGCCGCTCTGGGATTGGGGCTGTGTGGGCAGGGTACGTGGGTGTGGAAACGACGCGCGTATTGGCCAATCGCCAAACAGAGAATGGGAGCCAATCAGTGGCTGATTCTGTCAACCAATCCGGATGTGCTGCGTGAGTTGATTCCCGGAAGAGCTGGTGCTCAGGTGCAGTGACAGATCCAGACGCCGCAGAAGCATCCCCCTCGCTGTGCGCCCAGAAGCCGCAGGCTGTGTTTGGGGGGCACCGCTGTTTGGTATATTCACGGGCGGAGAGGTGGAGGTGAGTCTGGCCGGTGTCCGGTCACTTAGCTCTTCCCGGCACGTAAATGTATTGAGCGCTGAGAACGGTCTCCCGGGGCCGCTAATTTAATGAGTTCGCCTGCTGGGGATTGGCTGTGTCACTGCAGCGCTGTACGGGGTCAGGCGGGGGACATTCCTAATGTTTTATTTCCACGACATGTTAAGGTAAACCTGTTGATCTGTGAAGTTAGAACATTTGTACGTTGATTGGCTTCCAGCTGAATATCAAATCATCGGTCGCTGCTCTTGGCTTAGAATCGGGAGCCCTTTGTCTATCACATGCATGTATAAATTTCCTCACTGTATTAACCTCTACGGCTTCTGCTGGGAGCCTGGTCCATATATCTACTGCCCTTTCGGTAAAATAAAACTTTACATTACATCTAAGCCTCTGACCTAGTCTTAGAACCATTTTAGGTCAGAATCTAGGAAGGAATGTATAATTTGTTCTTCAAATCTTTGGCATTTATATCCCAGTAACGCGTGACATGGCAATCTGCTGCTTTTGGGTAACTTAAATGTGTTTAGGAACTCAAAAGCAGCAAATTATGGGGTGGGCAGGGGAGTTGCCCTGGAGCAATCTGTATGGTCAGTGTGGGTGAAGCCCCTCTCCTTACCCCCCCTCCCCACTTCCTGCACCCATCTCTTATAATGATGACATCATATAAAATTAGAGCATATTCTCAGCCTCCCTAATCATGTCGTGTTGGTCATTTCAGTTTATTTCTTGTTAGAATGTTAGTATGATGTCACCGTAATCACAGATATTTCTATATATTTACCCCACCCCCGCCCCCTTACGGTATTCGCTGTAGATCGGTGGATTTCAGTCGGTTACGGTCACGGCCAACTTCCTGTCCTTTCTCTGATATCCATAGAGCGATGACACCATCATTTATTCATTTTTATATCGCTGTCATATTCTGCAGTGCTGTACAATAAGTGAACGACACATAAAAAGCAACAGGTGAGGGAGCGGCCTGATCAAATGAGCTGACAATCTATTTCTGTTAAAGTCTACGTCCCCCCGACCATGCCTCTCGGAAGTTTATAGCCGTGTTTAGGGGCCGGCGAGTCGCCTTTGGAGGAATGCGTTGGTTTTGATGTGGGTTGGCTGTGTTTCGGACTCTCTGCTCAGGGTCCTTATTCTGACCTTGGCTGAATGAATTGCTTCTGCTTGACGGCTCCCATTGTTAATATTCACAGCAGCCGCTTACTCTGCCTGCGTTCCCTGCTTACGGCTCATTTCTACCGGGAATAACCGAGGATTAACCTTCTCTTCTTCCTTTAAAGGTTATTTACGCTCCGGCGTTCCAGAAACCAAATGCACGTCTTAGTACAGAATCCTCTGGAAAAACTAAAAATACCGATCTCAACGTCCGGTTCATAGAAACACAGAATCTGCCGGCAGGTGAGACCCGTTCGGCCCGTCATTCGTGATGTAGAGACTCAGACCTTAACCCCTTAAGGACAATGCATTGTGAGCCTGTACATGTACGGGCTTGGTCATGAAGGGGTTAATCAGCCCCCAGTCTTAGAGTCAGCATAGCTTTATACCTGTCCAATACATGTTTAAATTTCCCCGCTGTATTACTTCTGCTGGGAGGCTGTTCCATTTACCTACCCCCCTCACAGTAAATACAGTGTGTGTGCTTTATATAGAAGCTGAGCTCTTTGTAAGAAGGCATCAGAAGTAGCGGATGAATTCATAGCGGATTTTTTTCTCCGCTGATTCTTGTGCGTTTTCCTGAAGATTTTAGGTTCTTTTTCTGAGTCGGTCTCATGCCGACAATCCTCCTCGCAGGGCAATGTTACCGCTGGCTTGATCGGCAGCTCCTCGGACTCGTACATGGGGCGGGGGGGGCACCAAGTGCACCTCACTGACAAGGCCGACGTGTATGTCTGGGGCCGCAGAGGAAATTGGGACAGGATGGTGGAATTTAGAGAGTTTTGTATGGGGCTCTATCTGCCTTGATGCAGAAGACGGCAGAGAACAGACGATATTCCGAAGCGGGATGATCTGTTTCTTATTGTGTTTAAAATAAATAAATAAATAATAATCCCCTCTACCCGCAGTGTTTTATTTCACCGATTTTTTCCATTTGACAAATGTTATCTAGAGGTCATTTTACGTGACAGAAGTGGCTGCGGCGTCAAGGTGTCTCCCCGCGGGGCAGCAGCGTAACGTGGGAACCGTGGTGATTTTGGACACGGAGCTCGGCTTGGCAGCAGAAGCTGTGGTGTTCTGGCTTTATGTTGACTCTATAATGGAAGTGTTAAAAGTAACTTAAATCCCGCTGTTTTGCAGGATGAACGTGGGGTGAGCTGCGATGGGCTGGGAGCGTTTGGCTGAAGATCTAGTGCCTTTCTGTTCACGATGGCTTCCGAGATGGAAAAGGCAAGCGCCCTGCTCCAGACTTTCAGCACCGCCTCGGTGCTTTCCAGTTTAGGACTGAGTGTGTTTTGCTTCCTGGCAGACAAAGTCCAGCAGGCGGCGTTTATCCAGCAGAACGAGTGGCTGAGGGCTCTGTCTGATAACGGCACGCATGGGATAATCGGCATGTGGTCGTGGGCCATAGTGATCGGTCTCCGGAAGAGAAGTGACTTTTATGAAGTAGCGCTGGCCGGATTCTTTGCTTGTGTCATTGATCTCGATCACTTCTTTCTCGCCGGCTCGCTGTCGCTGAAGGTGAGTGCACTCCAGGTGTTTCATTTCCTTTATGTTTTATTCACCCCAGCACTTCAGATCTGCTTTACAAGGAGGAGCTGCTTCTGGAGGAGCCGTTTCGTTTGTAGTCCTGATGTGGATGTTAAGCAGTCCCATCGAATGATGCTGAACACTGAGGAGAGAGTCTGGTCAATTTGCATGGACTTAAAATGTGTGAAAATGATTGAATCCGAAGCGGTCTCCTCCCCTGGCTGCCTGTACTGAAAGAAGGAAACGTAGCGATGGTCCCCAGAATCGTATTTTAACAAATGTCGGGAGTCAGTTTTTGGATCAACTCCAATGTATTTAATTTTAGGAAACTAGACTTTTGTCTCCGTTAAGTCCTTCCGTTGACTGACTGTGTACCGAAACCGAGCAGCGTTAGTAGGTAAACGCCCTACATGTGCGCTGAAGCTCTCCCATTGGTTTAATTTTTGCTGTAGCGCGCATGTGCAGAAAGCATACTCTAGTATGCTCCCAGCTTTTAGAAGAGCCGGTCAGTGGCGGAGGATCAAGACAGAAATCTAATTCATCCATTAACTAAAGAATGCATGCGCTAATATCCAAATTGGGCTCCCGTTTCCATTTTGTTGTGGAGAGTATCCGGTGTGAATGCCGAGCTCTTCGGTCACAGCCGGTTCCTGTTAGAGAGATTTGCAGAGAGAATCGTGTATGAAACTCCTGCTGTTAACAGCTTCTGCTAATGAATTTGTTTTTTAAATGCGTTTATAATCCTGTTATAATTCACTGGTGATCACGCCTGACTGTCTAATGTTTTTCTCACAAATTGTAACAGATAAAAAGCATGGCCTGATCTATTAATGACTTTGCCGTTTCAGGAGGGGTGTCCTGGGGGGTTTTATTCTGCTTCTGGTGCATTATCTTATCTGTCAGAACTAGTAGACGGTAAAAAGCTATACCTGACAATCAAAATAATGCTTATAATGAATTTTAAGTAAGAAGAATGGCTTCTGTGCAGTCACCATAGCAACTACCAGAATGTTACTGCTGATTGCTCCAATTTTACTACTGTCCATCGTGTCTTCTACGTAACACTCACTGTGTCCTTACTCGTTGTGTTATACGTGAGACTTGTGCAAATGGTCCGACAAAATTCAGAGGTCTTTTTCTATTAAAAAAAATAATATTTCAGGCCAGTCTCTGGGATGAAAAGGAGGATACGAGACAGGGCCACCTATTGGACACCTAGCAAACGTGTTTTTTTTTTTTCCCAATTACAGCGCCCTACATCAAGAA
Source organism: Spea multiplicata (assembly GCA_009364415.1). Taxonomy (NCBI): domain Eukaryota; kingdom Metazoa; phylum Chordata; class Amphibia; order Anura; family Pelobatidae; genus Spea; species Spea multiplicata. Next base: position 56,704,841 of record VKOC01000001.1, on the reverse strand, counting down.
AAGCATGATATCTTGGAGTATGGATTTTCTGTAAAGGTTATATTTTCAGATTCAGACTTGTCAGGATTTCCTCTTTCCGTGAAGACCTTACAGGGTCGTTCTGTGATTTATCACTGCAGACTTTTGATTATCTCCTAAACTATTGGCGATACCCTAACCTTGCCTGGTGTCATCCTGCTAGGAAAAATCAGGGCACCTCAAATATATATATATATATATAT
>VKOC01000001.1:56687652-56704520 GCA_009364415.1 Spea multiplicata | reverse complement strand
TTGTCACTGATACACCCACCACACTCCCTCTCACCCTTTCTCTGTGCCTAATATTTCTCACCCCATTCAAGATTGTAAGCTTGTGAGCAGGGCTCTCTCAACCTAAAGTATCATTTCGTCTTAGTCTGTCAATTCTTGTCTTGTCATACCCCTAGAATATATCTATTGTATGAAGTGCTATGTAAACTGTTGGCGCTATATAAAACATAATAATAATAATATATTATTATTGCCTTTTCCATGAGCTACGGGGCTATTGGTGTGCTCTTTGTCCATAGATTTATGTGTACCAGACCGTTGCATTGTTTTGTTGTACATTAGTATGACAGTTGCCCTGAACCTAATTTTAAGCTATGGCTTTGTCAGCTCACTAGCCATCATCTTGCTTTAGATCTCCAGACCCGGTGGCCACAGAGTACCCATGAGATCAACACCCGTAGGAAATAGTACTGTCCAAGGTAAAGATAAATACTGAGCTAAAAGTTCCCCTCCTTACTGTGGGTCTGCCCAATATCTGTCTTTAATAAATTCTAAATTGCATTTGTGCTTTTGATGCTGTTTTTATAGTATGCTACACAATTCTTTTTTATAGTTTCTGGATTGTATTTACAGACATTGGGCTACAATGGGGACCACGGTCACATCTTTATTTATTTAAATGTGAGTCATCCCATTGTTGTGGAGATACATTAACGATTTACTCCTTATAAGGAGGCAAGAAGGGAATCAGGCAAGTCAGCATTTAATTATTTTCAATTGAATTGCATTAACATATATAGCAAATAAATATTAAAATGATCTCATGTAGATCATTTTAAGATCATTAAAATGGGATGTCATTAAAAAATGTATCATATCTTGTTGCCAAGGTCTTCTGGAGATTGCAATGGATCGGCTACCCAAGCAACTGTCAAGTTTAATAGCTGCTTTAAGGTGTTGTTCCAGAACATTTATTGCACTCCCTAGATTCTAAGTTTGCAAAGCAATAAACTTTAGCAGATCTGTGATTATTTTTTCTCTTACGTATTAATCACATTGAAACAACACAAACTAAGAAGCTACTTAAGTGTTCATGGCAACAATCTATTACTACTTGCCTTTTGCGTGACAATTAATTGTTTCCAGAAAAAAAAGGCATTTTTGCAAAGGATTTGGTCATCCTACAGGAGTAGGATTGATGTTTGTAATGCTGGATTTAGCTATTAAGGTTATAATTCCAGCAGGGAGTAGGTGGGACGGCACCTCTAGTGTGTTTGGGTAAAATGTCTACATTTAGAATATGTGGTCTTGGGTCATGTGCATCAGAAAGATGAGATGTATGACAAAAGTGGTAAAATTAGCATACATATTACATTAACTTGAATTACTTTCTGAACTACATTAAACGCCCAGTTTATATTTATACAAAAGGTGAGTGGTATATATGCATAATCTTTTATATAATTTTCCAAAGCAGTGAACAGAGGCAGGTGGTATATGTTTATTTTACTAGAAATCAATTAATTTTTGAAGCAACAGTGACATTTTATGATTTGGTGGTATTATGTTTTGTAGTTGCAAGGTAATATTGGCTATACTGATATAACTCTATTCTTCCGACCCACCTTGGCTATTGCTGCATCTACAAAGTGAGGGATATGTAATGAAAGCCATAAAAATAAATATTAACTTTGGCGTCAGTTCTAATATTTGTAACAGTTATTGCTGTAATATGGACGTCTCATGGTTTTTTATCATTATTATTTTAGCTTAATATCTGTGAAAAGTGGTTTGATCAGTGTGCACTGTGATGTGTATATATATATATATATATATATATAATATATACCGATTAGCCATAATATGCTAATCCTGACCACCTGCCTTATATTGTGTCTGTCCCCCTTTTGCCACCAAAACAGCCTTGACCCGTCGAGGCATGGGCTAGACCTCTGAAGGTGTGCTGTGGTATCTGGCACTAAGACAGTTCAGCAGATCCCTTAAGTCCTGTAAGTTATGAGTTAGGGCCTCCATGGATGCATCCCGGTGCCATGTGTCCTCCAGGTAAGCAACGCGCCCGGCCATTCATGTGATGTAAAAGAAAACATGATTCATCAGACCCGGCCACCTTCTTCCTTTGCTCTGTGGTTCAGTTCTTATGCTCACGCTCCCATTCTAGGCGCTTTCGGCAGTGGACAGGGGTCAGCATGGGCACCCTGACTGGTCTGTGGCTACGCAGCCCCATACGCAATAAACTGTGATGCACTGTGCATTCTGACACCTTTCTACCAGAACCACCGTTAACTTTTCTGTTGGATTTGACCACACAGGCCAGCCTTTGCCCCCATGTGCATCAATGAGCCTTGGATGCCCATGTCTCTAGTTCACCACTTTTCCTTCCTTGGACCACTTTTGATATCTGCTTACCACTGCAGACCAGGAACACACCACAAGGGCTGCAGTTTTGGAGATGTTCTGACCCAGTCCTCTAGCCACCAGAATTTCGCCCTTGTCAAGGCCAGTCAGACTCTTACGCTTGCCCATTTTTCCTGCTTCTAACATCTCAACTTTGAGGCCAAAACGTTCACTTGATGCCTAATATATCCCACCCATTGACAGGAGCCATGATAACAAGACGATCAGTGTTATTCACTTCATTTCACTTCACCTCATCAATTTGGATTGCTTGGGTGTGTATCTTGTGTATTGTGTACACTGTCTGTACAAAATGCATTTTGTTAAAGCAATACTATAGGATTTTGTTAATTCACATACAATGTAACCCTATTGAGGAGGTGGTGTGTTTTTGTTTCAAGTTTCAGTGCCTCTGCTAAGCAGAAGGGAACCAAACCCCACTGAGTTCTTACGGTCCAACCACTTATATACAAAATACCCAATATAACACTGTGCAATTAACATTTACTGGACATGCATACTATAAAATAATTTAGAAGAAAACAGTGTCAATATGCAATAATAAATAATATCACAATCACCTAAAATATAACCGACAAATATTGCTACCATCTGTTAATGGAACAGGGAGCACCTATAATCTCAGCACCTTTTATAGCACAAGCTGTGACCTTAAGTTGGGGTGCTGTTGTGCAGTGGCTTAATGAGATAACGTGTATAGATCAGCGGCAGGAGTGGTGTTGGTAAAGTGTTGGGATTATAGAGTGAATAATAATAATAAATATTGAGATAGAAAAGGTAGGCTGCTAAAACACCAGTTTGGAGCCCAAATGCCCCTAGGTAGGCATTGTAACAATTGGTGCGATGGGTGTTAGCACCACATAGATTCGGGTTACATATATATCAGTTTTTTTTTTATAATAAGTTTAGTAAAATAAATATAGTATACATAAAATCAAATTAGAATATCTTCAAATAGTGTTATCCACAGCATTTTTTTATGATACCCTAACAGGTTTTGCCATAAGGCTTCATCAGAGGGTAGATGATGGATAATCTAGAGTAACCTTATTTGCCTGATGTGTTGAATTCCCTCAATGGAAGGAAGTAGTAATATCTGTATGTTGGGTGTTTGTTCTTTTTATATATATTATACAGATAAATGGTTGTTTCTGTTACTCCAGGTAAGTAGTCTGGTAGTAATGAAGATTCAAAGTATTCCGGGGATAGATTGTGTTCCTCAGAAATGATGTGTGTCAGGGTAGTAAGTCCAGTGCAGTGGCTTAATACCCACAATTCCATAACTGCTCTTTATTTTGATGGAGGGAAACTGGGCTTGATACAAAAAAAGTCTAAAATACAAAAAGAAAAATTCTTGAAACAGTATAAAGCAAAGAAGGATGCTACAGAAACATAGAATCTGACGGCGGATGAGAACCATCTAGTCTGCCCATTTTTTTCCAACTGTAAAGTCTCTGTGGGTATTAAAACCCTATAACAATTATATTGTACCACAGAAAGATCCTACCTTGGGTATATTTAAAAGTTCATTTTTAATATATATCATACTAAAACACTTTGTGGCCTCATGTGTAATAAAATATATTGTCCGCAAGTAGCGTGTGTGTCATTCATTAGTGTTACTGTGTGGTAAAAAATGGAACAAATGCTGTGGATATTAAGCTGCCAAAACAAAATGTAAGCTCTACTAGTTGCTGTGGGGGAAGCAAAGATTCCCTAAAAACAATAAAGAAATGAAGTCGAAGTTATTTTTATGGCCTTTCTATAGAAGCATCTTAGCCACCGCAGGCATTCAGAAGGGGGCTCAGTCAGGAGCAGCGCGGCCCACTCAAAACCAGAGAGTAGTATAGAAACATAGAATGTGCCGGCGCATAAGAACCATTCCGCCCGCCCTGTTGGGCATCCTCAGGAGATATTTATAATCCATTATGAATACCTCCTGAGGAAGCCCAACAGGGTGAAACGCGTTGAGGATTTACATTGTTCTTATTTGAAGACTTTTATGGACATCAGTTTTCTATTTATACTTTTATCTATCTATTTATTTGCTTTTTTATCTTAATATATTGGGCTTGTCCCTGAATAAAATAATTTTTCTACTATTTTCTACTATACTACTAATCCATCGGCATCTTATTGGAACCACAAAAGAAAAATCAAGATTGGGAGATGAACAAGCGTTTTTGCACATGTTTTAGTGTGCAAAATTCCCTGTGAGTGTATCCATTACTTATTCCTACTTTTTAAGTTGCATGCTGTACCATTGGGTCTTTACTTTTCTTGACTGCATTACTGTATTATCGGTGCTTACAGTCTATACTATTATGGTCTGCTTTTTTTCCCTCTCTCTTTTATGAGCGCCCCAAGTGGATTTTCTTTGACTCAACACTACCAGACATGAACACACACTAATACACACACCTAGACACACATGCTAGATATTCAGCACTAACACCCAGTAACATGCACAGACACTGATACTAACACACACATCCAAACACTAACACAGCCAGATACTCACATTAACACAACTAAAACGCTAACATACATGCACACAGCTACTAATACTCATACACCCAGACACACACAAGCAGACACACACAGTAACATACTCTGACATTTACACTAACTTAACTATTCAACAGTCACTAAAAGACTCTAACACACTCACACTAACATGCCCAGACACTCTCAGTAACTCTCATACATCCAGACACTAACACACCTAGACACACTAAAACACACTGACATAACTAGACATTCACCACTAACACATCCAGACAACCAGAATCTAACACAACCACTGAGACTAACACACATGCACACATACACTTACACAAAATCACACACTAACATAACCAGACACAACAACACACATACCAAGGCACACACAGTAACATACCCAAATACAAAGGCTAACATACTCACTGACATAACTAAACATCCAACACTAACACACTCATCCAGACACTAAGACAACCATAATCTCAGACTACCACCACTGAGACTAACACACATGCACACAGACACTTACATTAACACACACCAACGTAATCAGACACTGACATTAACACACACTAACATGACCTAATAGACAACAACATACCCAATCACACACACTAACATACCCAGGCACATACACACACTAATATACCCAGACACATGCCTTTTGCAGAAGTGCTCAGGAAGGCCTGGTTCACTGAGAAGTGGATGAAGAAAGAAGACAAAAGAACAAGAAGAGGCAAGAGAAGAAGTGGAGCTTCAGGAAAGACAACAGGGATACAAAAAGTAGAGGGAGGAGCATGAGTGAGCGTGAGAGAGAGTAAGTATGAGTAAGAATAAAAAAACAACAAAGAGCAAACAACAATTTGATCCTGAGAAGTAGCAATATATATATATATATATATATATATGTGTCAATTTCTATTTTGTGTATAGAAATGAAAAACTAGGATTTGGGAAAAGTGATTGTTGCACTTTAAGCCACTGCGAAGCTTTTCAGTAACTGTGGCTTAGAGTGCTTTTACTCATCTTGATATAATTATATTCTTGCTCTACAAGGTGTCACTTGCCAATCCATTTCTCCATGTCTGGTATGAATAAATAGTATGGAAATAATAAATGCATGTTACGTCCTTTTTTTCGTTGCCAAATTATAAGAACTGACATTTCAAATTAGATTTCTCAGAATTATTTCAGTAGTTCCACGCTATGTAAGAACAACTAATGAATTCTACTTATTATAAAATGAAATATGGGATCACACAAGTGAACATCCATACATTGCTGAATTTTGGATTATCTTCAAATATTAATCTTTCTGTTTGACATAATTTGTTTTTTAACCGTTCCTTGAACGAGCAATGATAATACATTATTCCAGCGACCCTCATTTTTTCTTTTTTGTCCTTTTGTTACATGTTCCATTGGTCCACTGAACCTTGAGTTTGAAGGTAAGATAAAAGCTGCAACACACTGACTGTGCATTAAGAAGTGTCAATAACTATGCATGCTTTTGCACCTTTTAGAATGGAATAAACCAAAGGTGGTGGACTCTTCTTGATTTCTTATAGAGAGCACAGTCTCCATGAAATTCATTAAAAGGTGTTGTGTGTCTTTTAATTGGCTCTGGACGCCAACCATGAAGTGGGGTGACTGAGGGGCATTACTGGGAACGCTCCGGGTTTGGCCCAGAGAAATCTTGGAGATGAGCTGCTTCTCTGGTTCTCCTGGTCAACACCCAAAGCAGTCTAGATCCCTCTGGGCTCAGATGCCACCTAGAGCCATGCTTCTTTTTGTCCTTGGAAGGACTGGGAAATTGGGAGGCTTAGGCATGTTGAGGTTTATGGCTTATTAGTTTTATTATTATTTTATTTAGCACCATTATATTCTGCAGTTCTGATTGAGTCCCTTTCTACATGGACTGTCATCTAGATGCTACTTTGATTGTTGGTAGCACTGCTACGATTCATCAGGACCTGGATAGCTTGCAATAACTGAAGTCATATTTGGCATATACTGTGCTATTATATGATGTGATATAATGTATGGATTTGCTTTACACTAGACATTTATCCTAGTCTACCTATAGGTAAAGTATAGGTTCAAGAATACCTCCAGCAAAACTATGAAATTTGTACATTCTGTTGAATCTCTTTATCCTACTTTAGGGAAATCCCCAGTAGTGTTATCCCCACTAGACTAATGAAATATAAGACGCATTCCCAAGCTTAAAACAATGTGCAGCTGTGAACAGGGGGACATGTACATGGATTTATATTAATGTGAAGTATGAGATTGTTGCAAGCTTTTTAATGGGGTATGATAAGGAGCATGCAGAACAATACTTAAGACAATCTTTGCATCCATATTTGTACCATAATATATCTTTTTGATTAGCTAGATCTCCCCTGATCCACTGAAAGTGTTATTATTGTGAAGTGGATGAGCCTAGGGGTGACAACAGCTAAGCCATGAAACAGTAGGGGCACGGGCAATCTGCACCTAGAGTGTTAAGGTCACCTGTCTTCTGTAGCACCATCATTACAGAGTTCCAAGCTACATCTGGAAGCAACATCAGCACAAGCACTGTGCGTTGGGAGCTTCATAAAAAGGGTTTCCATGGCCGAGCAGCTACACACACGCTGAAGGACACTATGGGCAATGCCAAGTGTCAAGTAATATGGACTCTGGAGCAGCAGCAACATGTTCTCTGGATTGATGTCACGCTTTACTATATCCGTGTCTGCTGTGATGTATCTGGGCTTGGTAGATGTCTAGGGGTAATAGGCTGGGGGTGTTTTTCGAGGTTAGGACCCCTTTGCTCAAGTGAAAGGTAATATTAATGCTACAGAACGCAAAGACTTTTTACGCAATTGTTACCCCTCCAACTTTGTGGCAACATTGAAGAAAGCCCTTTCCAGTTCCGGCGTGACTGCATCCCATATCCGTAAAGACATGGTTTCATAAGTTTGGGGTGGAGGAACTCGAGTGGTCTGCAACTAGCCCTGACCTTAACCCCACTGACCACCTTTACAATGAATTGAAACTTCACTTGTGAACCAGGCCTTCTTGTCCAACCTGACAAAAGCGCTTTTGGTTGAATGGGCACAAATTCCCAATACACTCCAAATTCGCGTGCGTGCGCGTGTTAACTACGTTCATATCCATGGCGTTGGAGTGGGATGCAGGGATCAGCTCTGATTGAACTCGCGACACAGTTATTAAAACCGTATGCTGGTGATTTGTATTTTATATTTATAAACAGATGGATTTTATAGACTATTTTCAGTTATTCAATGATTTAGTAACATGGTTTTTTAGGCTATATTATGTGAAAATTGATTATACCTCAATATAACATCTCTTGGTTCCATTTTTGTGTGCAAATTACTAAAATGAAAAACAAAAAACCTCTTTTACATGGTGAGTACACGTCATGCTTTGTGTTTGTATATGCTCTGAAGAAATAACGTAATTCTCTGGCTGAAGTTAAATTCCATTCCAACAAACTGATCTCTTGTAGACATTTCCTCATACGTACACGGTATGGGTGGCAGGAGAACAAAAAAACAAAAAGGTCTTGTATAACTCAAGATCGTCCCCTATAATTTTAAGCATATATCACTTCATGATTATTCTGTAATGTCATAAATTAAGGAAGATATTCCCATTTCCCGTGATGGACATAGTCTGAACGATAATACAGCCGACCACCTTTTGCCTTCAAAACGACATCTCACTTGCACAAAGTCAACAATTTTGTAGGCATATAATCTGGTGAATGATCATCAAGTTAATATGTAGATTGTGTTTCAACAACTGAAACAGTTGTGTAGTTTGAATAAAACTGTGTGAGGAACTGCTAAACTCACTGCCAAATAATACTAATACTAAGGTTAATGTCAAAAGTCTTACACCGGAGCAACACAGAGCACAGCCACAAAAAGTTACTGCATCAGCAAGGTCTCTCCCAGACAGAAATGTCAAGGCACACAGGGGTTTCCAGATGTTCTGCTCAAGCTCTTTTGAAGAAGCTCAAAGAAGCAGGCAATGTTGAGGAGCGTAGATGCAGTGGTTGGCCTAAGAAGCAGTGCAGCAGATGAAGCCCTGCAGTGCCTTCAGATTGACAGAAAACATCAGGTCCCTGGCACAGAATGAACGTTTGCAGGCAACAGTGATGGTGGAGGTTCCTTGCCAGTTTGGGGCTGCATTTCTGCACATGGAGTTGGAGATTTGGTCAGGATTGCTGGTCTCCTCAATGCTGATAAGTTCAGGCGGATACTTACCCATCGTGCAATACTACCAGGGAGGCATCTGACTGGCCCCAAGTTTATTCTGCAGCATGACCCCAAACATACAGCCAAAGTCATTAAAAACTATCCTCAGCATAAAGAGGAACAAGCTGTCCTGGAAGCGATGGTATGGCCCCCCCACAGCCTGGGATTACACGGAGAGAGAAGCAACCGAGGCTGCCTGTAACCACAATGTGGTTAGTTCTCCAAGATGGTTGGAACAACCTACCTGCCGAGCTCCTTAAAAACATGCATGCAAGTCTACCTAGAAGAATTGATGTTTGGATACACGCCATGTATGGATACAGATTTTCTTCTGTTCATTCACTCTGCATTTTGTTGTTAATTACGCACATACACAAATATATAATCTCATTTGAGTGCAAGCAGATAAAAGAAAACCCAGCAAAATATGGATCGTTGACTTGTTTAATAGATCTGATTGTGATGGTACAGCTATAAAACAATGATAACATTAATCTCTTTAGTGATTTATGCCTCTGTGGTGGAAAATAAGCAGCGGTCACCAGACACTGAAGAGGTTAATCATTCTGATCTACCACAATAAGTCAAACCACTTCAAAAGAAAACTTCTAATTGAATGGTACATAAAGCCAGTGTGAATGTCTTGTTATTAACCAAACAGGGAAACAGATTATTATGCAAATCACAGTCTATAAATGAAGCTGATTAGAAGAGGACAGCGATGTACGTACAGGTATTGAAAACAATCAAGGGAGGGGAACCAATCCTGACTACAAATAATTTTTATGCTACAAAAGACAACACAGAGATTATCAAATTTTAACCGAGTAATAATCTAGTACAAATGTATCTTCGCTGTGCTATAGTTACTTATCCTAGTTATGGAGTCAGACAGAACCTGAGTGATTAAATACATCAGTATCAATATATACCAATATCAGCCATCAGTCTGTGAGGATACATGTCTATGCCTCCAGCCTCCTATAACGACTGAATGAAAACTCAGCAGCATGCGTAGCCTGGCGGGCAAGTAATTCAGTGCCATGCAAATCTTTTCTGATGACGGGTGCATTCCTCAGAGTCAGGTGGCTGGTAGTAAAGTCGTAATGAGGTATAAAATAAGTACACCGACGTTATAGCAGCCTTCCTTTTTCTACTTTTTAAAAAAAGGAGAACGGGTTTGTTTTGTTTTTTTTACACCTGACACCTGTGTTAAGAAGAAATGCACCTATCACAAAAAGCTGATCCGATTCTCTGCTAAAGGCCTCTACTGATTATGCACTCGCTAGACTTGGAGAATTACCTCTAGCTCTCCTTCTTGAGCTTGGCTGCTTACTTCATATTAACATACATCACCACTGAATGCAACAGACAGGAAGGGTAAGAGGGTTTTTAACTTGCATTTTTAAGATATATCCTGCAGGTCCTATCGTAATATATTTAACTATTGCTCAAAAACAGATACAAGTTTTGGAACAACTTGCTTCTTTGATCAAGCGCTCAACACAGATATAAAGAAAGGTTTTTTTGCACAATATTTTGTTCCCCGTTAAGCTCCGCTAATGATTAATCTGATCAGAGACCAGTTTTATCGTGTGAGTTTTTGCAAATCACTTGTATGTAAAACATAACAGGATGAGCGGATCGTATTAGATAATGTATCAGATAATTTGCTCTGTGAAACCGGGGTTCCAGTTGTTATGAGAACCGATGGTCTTGCAGATTACAAGATTACTAAGAAATGAAAAATGGTAAAGGAGCTGAAGAAAAAACCCAAAATACAACCATTTGACAGTTTTATAGGTGAACCAACAGCAGAATATTATCAGAAGACAATGATTCGCAAAACAAAAAGGTACACCAGGTGATCTAGAAGGGAATCGTGTGATTCTATTGATAATGGAAAGACAATATTACTTTTAATACATTTAGTAAGTGCTTTCAATTTGTTTTTTTAACGCCTACATGGTAAAAAAGGTCATTGGATGTTGGCCAATAACCAGGACTCAAACTTTATATTGTTAGAGTACACTTGGGTTAAACACATTTACTCAATGTGTTTAGCAAGGATAACCACAGTTTGGTAGAAATCTATAAAAAAGTAAGCCAAACGGGCTTCCATGTAAAAAACAAGGTGGTGAATCATACTAACGAGCTCATGCGACGCATTATGTTTTACCAAATACTCTGTTAGTTTCTTTTCCCATGCTCATGGTCATTGCTAACAAGTCCTATTATAAAACGGTGTTTGTTTGCAAAAATTACTAACACTGGCCAGTAAGAAGCTTGTATAAAAATCAGAAAAGGAGCATCTAGTTCTGGTAGGACTCCCGTACTTTGGACTGCAGGGCGTCACACGTTTTCTTGGCATCTCCCAAAAGCATAGAAGTGTTGGGTTTGTAGAAGATGGGGTTGTCCACAGCTGCATATCCAACTCCCAGGGATCTCTTCATCACAACGACCTGTGAGATATAAAAGATTCTCTAATGCAAAACTTTTCCTTCCCCTTCTTAACATATGCCAGCAAATACACACACACATTATTATATATATTATATATATATATACACCCTATTTAGATGCCAGTAGCAAACCAAGGCCTCTTACCTGCTTGGATTTCCACACCTCCAGAACAGGCATTCCAGCAATTATTGAGTTGGGGTCTTCTTGTGCTGCCGAGTTAACAGTGTCATTGGCACCGATCACCAGGACCAAATCGGTTTCTAAAGGAAAAGAAGACAGTGATAATATGCTCTATGGACTTCAACAATTTATCAACGATAAAACCCTCCTATTCACAACACAAGAGAAGGAACCCTTAAGGACAATGAACGTTCTATCATTGCTGGTTTACATCTGGGCTGAGGCAAAGTGAGAACCCCATGACATTTACTCAGTGCTTGGTATTGGAGCAGTGTTCCAGATTCATTCTGTTCTGGCTGCCTGTGCATCACGGTAGTTTCAATAAAAGTCTCACTGACACCGGCACATCACGCCAGGAATAGCAAGCGGGTGAGGAAAGAAAAAACTAAACTGGACTGTTGCACTGTATTCAAAAACCTTGCAATTTGATACGTAATAAACCAAACCCATGATGATCAAGGGAGCATCCAAATTACATCCCCCTCAGAGCTGCATTTGCAGGATCTGTACACCACTTCTAAATAAGTTTAACTTGTAGCACAAAAAGTGTTTCCGCTTGAGAACTACTATGTTTACTTGCCTGTGGAAAAAAATACATCGGAGAAAGGAGACGAGAAAATATCATTATTTACAGTTCTTAAAAAGAAACACTTTTCCTGACACTTACCAGGGAAGTCCTCGTTGATCTCATCCATCTCAAGTACAATGTCATACGGCACACCAGCTTCAGCCAAAAGCACGTTAAGCTGACCAGGCATACGGCCGGCGACTGGGTGGATGCCGAACCTGGGGACCGTCAGATATGAAAAGGACAGTAAACACCCTGGGTTTAAACAATATTATGAAAGCAACTAATCAATTTTAGCAAACCTCTCTCTGTAATTTATTTTATTTTTTTATTTAGCCTAGAGTCAAAGCTTCATTATGTTTTCCCCAGAAGGTCTACTTTTTAAACCCAGAATGATTCTTGTTATCGGCGTTGACTCCATGACAGATTAATCAAAGTCTCTAAAAAGAGGGAATGACATTAAAAATAAAAGGAACATATACACAATATGACAAGAGAATAAAAAGCATTAACATTAGACCAGGACCCTATAATAACTAGTGGCACCAGAATCACAGAGCAATGCACTATTCTCTCTAGCCTGTGATATTGCACTCCGGATCCTCAAAACATGTACCTGTGTGTCAATCACTTGCATTAAGCATCACCAAATATATTTATTAAAACTACCCGTAGCTTTATGCTCGTTTTCAGACATATTAGTTCTAGAAATTTGTGATTGGAAGCGAAGATCAACGACCAACGGTGGCAAAACCAAGCTCGATACATCAGAAGCATCTGGCTTCTCCCCTTTATACAGCTACCAGAACAGCTTCCAACCGGGAGAAATAACCACGCAGAACGTTAATATGGCTGCCGCCAGGGCTTAAACATACGGTGGGTCTCTAGCACATGTAACACCGTGACAGTGCTGTATTAAATCTATTGAGCAGGTGGGCTGTTTTATTGATGGTACGCATAAACCCGATCGAACGTTGGCCGTAGAGAAATGCCTTCTTACTCAGAAGATCGTCTATTGACCGTCCCGCGTGCTTCTCGCCTGCTTTTAATATTAAAGTGATTTCCTGCAGGCTAAGCCGTGGATTTGGCTCCGCAATCTGCTATACCAGGAACATAACAGCTTCATGTAACTAAAACCTTCCCGGCTCGGCAAACCCAACACAGACCTGCCGATTGCAATGGGATGCTACCTTACATATATTAGAGGGGATTAATAAATCAGAAACAGAATAAGGAATATAGAACGTAACTACGGTTTACTAGAAGACTATGAAAGCATTGGTGGGGGGGGGGTGCAAAAAAAAAACATTTTATAACAAACTGCGGAGCTCAAAAAAAAGAGTTTCAAGATCAATGGCAAATTTGGATGAGGAGGGAGTGTTATGTCTTCCATTTTTTATGATCTGACCACCAAAGAACAAAAAACAGAGAAGCCAGCAGGGGTTTATCATCTTTCTCTGGCTTCTTAGTACGGTCTCATCTTTCATGAAGGTGTAGAGTAGATCATTCGTCCAACAATTGTCAAGAACGATTCCCGGAACGATTAAATTAACGGGAGATTATATTAAAACAGAGATGGTGGCGCCAATACAAAGAATTTCACGTACAGTAAAAAGGCTGGAGAAAATTCATATAAGGACTGATATTTTCAGAGGACCCAGAAAGCTCAAGTGATTTATGATGCAAAAATAGTGAGCGGAGGTGTTAACCACCACCTGATTTTCAGGAAATCACTTCTTACAATATAAATACAGTCTAAAAATCTGATGTGATTGAGGTTATCTAGATTTCCAACAACGTGCCACTCAATAATAAACTAGGGACCAAAAATGTCTTAATTCAGACATGGCTTCTTCTAGCGTCCATTCTGGTTCTCCGTTACATTTGTGGTAATTCCTCCCTACCACCTAATTTCACTCATCGACAAAACTAATTAGAACAGTGCACATGTTTGAAACTTAAGCAATGATTTTAAGGCAGTCGTAACGGTAGCTGGTTCCGTTAAGCCGGTCAACTGATCGGACACCGCATGTATAAATGTCTACAAACAACTCGAACAATAATACAAACGTCTATCAAGCTCAAGGCGTAGAGGAACTAGAAAACCAAGAATGAAGCTCTCCCAAATATTGGAGCGCACAGCCTAAATCTAATTGTATTATCCCTTAAAACTCTTTAAAAAGGAATACACACGCGCCAGAGAACTAGTCTCTCCATTTGTATCCCAGCTAGCCTGGTCTAAAGATGTTCTGGATGCCAGCTGAAAGCATAACTGAGGGAATTATACGCACGCGGTCGTTAACCATGCACAGCCAGGGCTTTGACTGTAAGAAATGCTTTTGGCCTCCACTGTTATCATAACTTGAATAATAGCCCGCGATAGCACACAGTGTTATGACTGAAGTCAAATATGAAACGAAGCAATCACACGTTGGAATTTGTCATCAGTCGTAAGGCAGAGTGACAGCTGAAAAGTCTTTCTTGGCCAAGCACCGGCATGACTGATGACAGCCATATGTCTATGCTGGCCTGTTTCCATGTGGCGGGTGAGTGCGAGTGTGCACGCGAGTGTGTGTCACCGTCTGCAATCTGCGCACGACATGGTTATGAGGCAGTGCAGATCTACTGAAACCGACAGGGCAAGCAGCAGCTGCAGTCAATGAACACCGCGCGAGCTCCACAAGGATGATGAAAGAGCGAGATTAAACAAGAGGTTCCCGCCGTGGTTACACAGTAATCATATTAAATAAATGCCTGTTCACAGTTTGCGGTAACAGACGGGGCATTTCAGGGTCCTTTACGATGATTAGGTAGAGTTTAGACACATAGAGCTATAGAAGTGGCATTAGATAGGTTTGATCTGGTTTCTTCAAGGTTCAAATCAAAGAGCCGGACAGACCATGTTTTATTCAACGTTTCACTGCTTCCTATTCCCGCTTAGCAGAGGGCCGACCGAGTGCCAAACGAGCGTCGGGGTAAAACAAGCTGAGCTTATCAAATACATCTTGCCATCTCTCCAAAACTAATCGGCAACTATGATGGGGGTACAAGGTCATCCCCAACATTACAAAGCTGGTGGTATGACCCATTAGCGGAGGTAACCAGTGTTCTAGAGAAGGTTACTTAACAGATACTGATGGTGGGGCATCCACAACTAACCAGGCACATTCTTATCTTTTTTTGCTACCTTATTATATATATTTTTTTTTCAATAATTTTTATTGAAGTTTTTATTTCATAGACAATAGTAACTTCCAATAAACTTTTGAAGTTTTGAGTTGAAGAAAATACATTAGAAATGTGTTACAACTGATATTAAATTCCGAATTGGTCTCCAATTATTGAATTGGCTCTAGTACGTGAAAATAACTAATGAATATTAAAATAAGAATATATTAGCTGGATACAATATGAAGAGAAAATACTCCTGACTTAGAAAACAAACGCCTTATTCTATTTTTAAATGTTCTTTTTGTATACTGCGCTTATTGATGGAAATAAAATTAACTTTCCTTTCGCAGTTCGATCATTTGCCAAAAATTGTGTACTTGTGCAGCACATTCACACACACACACACACCAAAAATCTGTTAATGGGAACACTTTTCCTGAAGGAAAAGACTCAAACTCTCCTAATTCTTGCTTAGGATCACTTCATATTAGGCCAAGATGGTGAAGCAAGGCCAAAGGTGACAATCCCCGAAAGCCCTTACATGTAAAAGGAAGAGGAACGAACAAAGGACGACAGCAACTAAACACCGAAGCCTGAGGCAGAAGAGTTATTCTAGGAAGAATCCTACATCACTAGATCAAAAACGGATTAGAACAAATGGAGGGGAAAGGATTTTTTGGCATACAAAGGAAATAATAAACATTTACGGGTTGAGCGCCAACTAAATATAGTAAAAGGGTAAGTTAAGGGGGGGGAGTCCAATTATAAGGGGATTTTGCAAGTGCATTAATTTTGTGATTCTGAGAACTGTTAGAAACGAGCAGTTTCTTTCGGGAGCATTTCCCCAGCTGGATCATTCCCTTCTAGGAAGAAAGGAAGGTTTATATTAGGATTGGCCTGTGACGCGCACATGGAGAGAACTACAGCTACGGACTGGCTACAGAACAGGCACGAAAGGGCAAACAAAATAAAAATATTTAGGGCTGCAACTAACGATTATTTTAATAATCGATTAGTTGGCCGATTATTTTTTCGATTAATCGATTAATCGGATAAAAAAATGAATGTAAATTTTTCATTTATTTAAAATAATTTAATAAACAAATGATGTTAAATACAAACAGCAGAATAAAAAAACTTTGATAAAATACATTTCTTGTCTTTATTTCCCAACCAGCCCCCCAATTTATGCACATTTGAGCCCAGGCTTGCCACGCTGCCTCCCAGACATGCAATGCTGCCCCCCCACATATGCCATTCCACGCTGCCTCCCACATATGCCACTCCACGCT
>VKOC01000001.1:56648651-56687552 GCA_009364415.1 Spea multiplicata | reverse complement strand
GGGCGGCATTTTAAACTTCGCCCCAGGCGGCGTTACGCCTTCGGCCGGCCCTGGACATATGGGGGGGAGACAAACAAATATATGTCACAGTATACGCAGGCAGCTGCAGCCTTGTGACCTCCCAAGCTTAGTAGGGATGCACAAGCTGTAAATGTATGGTGCAGATCCCTTTAGGCCAGAGCAGACAGGTGGGGTGAAGCACATGTCAGGCTCACAGGGACCAAGCTCGGGACCGGGAGACATATAATAAGGAGGGAGGCGGGTCAGGAATGGGTTTTAAGCCAAAATGTCTAGAAACCAGAAAATCATAAGCAGGCTAGGTCAAATACTACTACATTACATTTATTTATAGATCACCAGTATATTCTATAGCGCTATCACTATTGGGGACAGTAAAGATAACAGATAAAAAACGACAGCATATTCTGGCACAGAAGCAGAAGACAGTCCTGCTCTTGTAAACTTACATTCTGTTCTATATACTATACGCAGTCTGTGTGTATCTCCAAAACATGATCCACGAAGTGTCGCCAGAAGCAACGCCAGGTGGCTTCACTGTGATGACGATAAGGGTAGGACTGGCAGCGGTGGGCAGAGAAACAGGAAAATAGTATAGGAGCAGGTACCCTATCAAGATTAGCTCAAGGAAAGAACCACTAATGAGTTGCATAAACCAGCAACTGTGTGCCTAGGACAGGGAGACAGGGAGCTCCTGGTAGCTTTTGAG
Organism: Spea multiplicata; assembly: GCA_009364415.1. Classification (NCBI taxonomy): domain Eukaryota; kingdom Metazoa; phylum Chordata; class Amphibia; order Anura; family Pelobatidae; genus Spea; species Spea multiplicata. The sequence continues at coordinate 56,686,825 of VKOC01000001.1, read as the reverse complement.
CATTCTCCTATTAATTTGGCAAGTTTCCTTTAAGGTCTCCCTTGCTGGTGTGAATATGCATAGGCCACACACTATATGAGAACTCGTGGCTCACACCCAAAAAACGAAGTTTTCTAGCTTTGTAGTTTGCATTGCAAATGAACCTATTTTATAAGAACACATAACTATTGCACATCAATGCACCGTCAAGCAAATGGTGAGTTGTATTTAATTCACTCCATCATGCTTGATCTCCATCATCCACTATTCACTGAAACTGTGTGCGACTGGTTCCTATGTCACTCAAATTAAAGGTTCCTCAGCGAGTTCCAAATATTTCTGGGTCTGAACCCACCACCCCCTGCCTGTATAAATGGAAAACGTATGTCCCTTTTACACTTCTCTGGTTAAAAGCACACATGGCTGTAAATAATTAGCAAATTGTTCTAACACGTGATGTTGTAAATTCAACACAGACAAGCTATTCTTGCCTAGTGCCATCTCTTACTACAGCGGTTTATTAAATGAACATTGTCCCATTATTAAAAAAAATACTTATGGTAGCTTTAGGTCTCTCCTGGACTCTATGAGTTGAAATCAATCTGGAATTTCTTTTCATGGCGGTATGATTATGGCATTTATAATAGGTCATTCTGAACCTTATCTTAGCTCTTCTTGGTTTTGGTGTCCTTCAGGGTACATGTAAGGTCTTCAATGAATTGATGGTGACCTTTCAAGATTTACGTAGAACCTCCCCTGGGGTACAAATAATTTGCTGTACTGAGAATTGTTTTGTGCCAAATACTCAGTGCCAGGTATCAGAACAGTTTTAATTATCTAGTTTTCACATATACATAGCTGCATCTTGTAATATCAGGGCTGTTTATTTATACAAGGTTTTAGCAAGTAATTTGCTAAAATAAAGAATGTCAGGAAGATACAATCCAGAAGCAGCCCCAAGTAGAGAAGAAAAGTGCACTAGATTGAGTGTTTTAGGGACTGGATTGCTGCTCATTGAATTGTATATTTTATGGGTAACCTAACAAACTCCTCTCGCTGACCTCTGAAGTACTCATGCATACCATTTATGTGTGAGCTGTGGAAAAGGTTGAATAAAAACAGTCATACATGGTTTATGGAGACACATAAAAATAGTACAAATAAATCGCATGATGACTTGATATGTGTCCAAGTATTGGAAGAGTTCAATCAACAGATTGAAAATGTATCAGCTGCAAAAAGTAACACCGTATCTAAATTAAAAAGTTTATTGTTGAGCCATCTGTTAACTCTTTGTGGCCACATGGGAAAGCCATAGTTTCAGGACATTACCAAAGTTCTTAACACATTTCAAATGGATGGGTGAAGAGAGTGATCATCGATTAAAATCAGCTTAGATGAAGGATCACATTGAGATTAGTAAATATTATTGTGGGGTTTGGAAAGGTTCATTGTTTCATTTCATATGAGAGGGAGGACTGTCATTAGCTTTTCCTCATCTAAGCGTTTTTTTGTTGTTTTCTTATTAGTTAAATATACTGTCAGAGCCATTTCCAAGTAGGTTAGTGGGTGAAAACCGCTAGTTTCCACTTTGATGTCGTCATGCAGCATGCCGGGGTTAGCCCGGCTCCTTTCCATGTGTGCAAGAGTCTACCTGAAAGCGTCACTGGATGAAAAGATGATGAAACAGGAAAAGAGTACACCGTGTGAATGAATGAACGCACACTGTACTTTTAAATGCTACAGATGTCACATTAGAGAAGACTTGTTAAGCTAAGCTTCTGTATAGTTAAGAAATTCCCTTTTGACCCTAGAAATAGTAGATCATAGACCTTTATGTCCATGAATGCCCGATCTAATGACGAATCAGCTAATCACAATTGAAGTAATCAAACCCCCACACTTAAATTCACCTTTATGCATTCACACAGACTGTTTAGTTTTTATGAATTGCACAAAATACCAGTTTTGTTATATTAGTTAGTTATATTATAACTCTATCCTCATTTTTACTCTATCCTCAAGACTTTTAAAATGGATGGAACGATCCCTAAAAAGACCTCTCTACTTTAATATGTATGATATACATACAGACATTACATATAATAAGCATCTGTAGTCCTTAGATTTTATTAGCTAGACTGTAAGGTCTATGTCACAGGGACCACTTTTCCTTTTCCGTCATAATCTCTACATAGCTACTTATTGCTGCACTTATTGTACCTACACCTTATTATACTACGTAAAGCGCTAGACGCCTCGATTAGCTCTGCATAAATAATAAAACAGTAAATAATAGATGGTATATTACCCCAAGAAGAAATATTTTAGAGTTATATTGAGCTTGTGTGGAAAATATGTGTTTGGCTTTTAACATTTATATAAAAAAAGTCAGAATCCCATTGCTACATTTCACCCAGAAACATATGGCTGACCCACTGGGAGGATGAAATCATCTCCAGAAGCAGGTATCCATTTCAGGAGAAATCCCTCTGTATTCCCCGTTCCTATGCCAACTTTAAAAGAAAATGCAGGCCGCAAGCCATGGGGAATACTCAGAATCCGGAGAGGGAACAGCTCATCCGTTTTATTACATAAACCTGGTCACCTCTAAAGAAATGCTTTTGAGTAGTAAATGGCACCCAGTTGGAAAATGCGGCTTAATCGTGTTACTGTAATTAGTGTACTGTAAACTGACAATTTAGGGTTAATTGGGAAAGAAGACCCCATTACCGGATTTGGCAAGAACCTCTGGTCTGGAGAGTCTCAGATATGAAATGCTTCTGTTGTGTCAGCTTTAAACGAAGGCTTATTTGATTAAGAAAATATACATCAACCCAACTGTATTATTGAGTTAACATTAACGTAATGTACCGCGCATGCCATATTCCCGGACATAAGTGCTTTCCTCATAAAATCAAAGTGTTGGTCTTGATGCTTTAGATATTTCTACGTTATCTCTCCTCTTCATCATAGCGGCAGCCAATAAAAATGCTCGCTTTGATGTTTCAAATGATGTCAAACTAAATGTTAAAGAGAAAGCATGGTGCCAGCTGATCTATTGTGGGATCCGCTGTCTAGTTTGCTGGTAGAAAACCTGATCCCTGCTACCATGCAGAGATCAGGGCCAGCGACATCACATCAACAAAACCAATGTGAAATGAAACAGAATATAAAGCTTATTTTATACAAATATATTTGTTTGTATTTTGTGATTACATTTTCTTCGGCATGATTATGTAATTTAACCCCTTCTTATGTATGCCTAATCTGTGATTACTGTTACCTACATGTATGTACAACCACATACACTGCTTAAGCTTACCTAGTGGGCATAATCTTTCAAGAGAATTATTAAATTTTAGTTACTTTTAATATTTAGTCTGGAATTTATGGGGAACTAATGGGGGGATTCTTACATTGTTAGAACTATACAATGTTATGTGATGCATAGTTTCCCTTAAACTAGGTATCGATGATTTTTTTTTTTTAACCAAAAAGGAGCAAACAATGTGACAACAATAACATCTTGTGTGTCTAACATATTGTATGTGTTGAACCTTTAGATGTGGTGTAAAATGATACAGTGTTCTTCATCAGTTTCCTAAATCACTCATCAGCAGAGCTTATCAAACACTGCATGCAAGTAGGTACTTACCGCATTCTGGTCTGGGCGGCATGTCATTGTTATTGGCTATAGGAGTTCTATGAGACCGCAGCCCTGGTTAGCATTACACGAAATATGATACAGATCCAGCATGAATTATCTCACAAGAACACTCTAAAACTCAAAGCCAGTTCTTGTATTACTTGTTTTCTGACCACAATAATCCCCAATGAAACAAAGTGAAATATGTTGTGAATGTTTGCAATAAAACCATAGGAGCGGTGCAAAGATCCAGTGCTCAGGGTAAATATATTTTTCTGGTGTGTAGCAGTATTATGTGCTTTTCATAAAAATGGGTACAATATTCCTACTGACCTTGGCAAGTTGGCATATTAGATAAAAAAACCATGCTTGTAAGCTTTCAATCTATTTGTGATGAATGTTAGAGGATGATTTACTTTCCATTACTGGTTTAAGTAGACTGTGCAGATTTTGTCTTATGGACGATAGCATTTTATTGATGATACAGGTTTAGGTAGTTTTATGCTGAGCACCCTTTCACACTTTTACCACTAGATGGCGTAGTGGAAGTGCTATGCTCGAAAACAACATAGAGATTAGTAATTTGAAGGGGTTTCTGGGGAGATACACTGTTTGAAATGACTGTGTGCTTTCACAGGGTGTAGGGCCAGACTGGGGGGCCACGAAATGGACAAGGTAACTTAAGGCCAGTGGCTACACATTAGGTTTTTATCTTGTTCTTAAAGTGTGCAATCAAGTATATACTACTAGAAACTGCACACCCTAATCTGCTTCTGGAGCACTATGTTAAGTATGTGGCTTATTGACCCTTAGCCTAAAGGTGTGCCAGATGGAAAGCCTGGGCATCAGAAACCTAATTTAGGCACAAATAAATATCTCCTTTCCCTTAGCATCAGTGAATTTAAATATAGGTGAGGGCCAATGATGGTTTGTAAGCTGACAGGTTCTAAGGTGGTCAACTGTGAAGCTGTCAGATCCTCTTGGGTATTCTACATCTTTTAGACAAAAAGGTTGAGCAGGGTACAAGTCCACGCTACCTGCTTATCTCAGCAGCAAACGTAGCCAGTTTGGGACCTTTACTAATCACTTTATTTAAAATGTAGCCACCACGGCACCCATAACCTTCCTTTGCAGGAGAAAGCAGATTAATTGTGTCAATTTCTGAACTGAACAAATACAAATTAATAAATAAATTATCTTAAGAAGTATGGAGTGCAGTTTATATTCTTATAAGAACCCCTTGAGTGTAGGAAACACCAGATATTTTTGTCAACCCACACAGAGTACACAAGAACAATACTGTGCCAAATCCACAGACATATATAATTACTAAGGAACAGTGGTTAGAAGTAATTAAGACCATGGGCGATACATTTCCTCTTGGAGTTTTTCATCATCAGACTTATACATTTATGATGTGTCTGAAAGCACTTGTAGCAATACTGGTTCCAGTGAAATCGCTTGTTTTAACCATAAAAATATATTTAATATCTAAGGATTGGAACATGAATACAATAAAATGGAGTCTGTCAGTATAATCTATGCAACTATACACATTTAAATTGAGCCTTTGAGGAAAACTGCAACTAATTTTGTGTGTGTTATAGGAATTCATATATTTTATTGGTATCTGTCTCATGATAAAAATCCTTCCTGTATTAGTTGCTTATTTATTTTCGCCATAATCTTCTTAATTAGGGACCTTTAAGGTTCTTTGTTCCCTTTTCTGCAATCACCTTATCTTAAAGTTCATCTTTCGAGACAGCAGGAAATTGAACATTCAGCCGCAAAATGATTCTTTAGACAAAAAAATGGTAAACATATGGAGTCGGATGCCTCCTTAACACGGTTTTGATACATACTTTTTCCTATTTTAAAGAAATTAACATTCAATGTGAATTTCCTCTAGATCTACACGCCTAACAATGATACATGATTTGTGGACAATGTATTTTATTATTGAGTTTTTAGATTATAATGTTCATTTTTTGAGAGTTAATAGTGAGGACCACTGTGTTGTCTTGAGCTCTGATAATTATGCCTTTGTTCCCTAGTAAAAAGGACTCCATTCCATAACTTTAATGATGTGCTATAGAATGCCACTCTTCACGTTATTTTAGAATATACCAGATATATCCAGATTTTTTTATTTTTTTTACAAGATATCTGTCTAGAACACCCTTACTCTTAACCTGCACAACAAAACTTATATTACTTCGAAGAACAGGTCAGGTCCAAAATGCTAAGCAATCTCTCTCTCTGGACATGAGGTTCTACTATGATTTACATGAGAAATGCGAGTACTGAAATTTACTCATATACTCATAGCTCTTTATTAAAAAGACAAATGGTTCTCTCCACGACAAATGAAATTCTAATACGGGCACTGATGCTATGAAGTTAGGAATAGGGTGTGTGTGCGTGTGTTGGTGGGGTGACTCTAGGAAAGATGCAGATTATGTTAGGGTTGCGTGAAATATTTAGCATTAAAAGGGAACTAATGCAGTGAAAGAATTCAAAAAATGTCAAGGGTAGACATGCTTCCATCCAAAAAACTATATAATATGAAGAATTAATGTTGCGTTGGTTTCCTTAGGAGCAGACTACTTTCATAAACCAGAATGATCTCTGTAGCTGTTAGAGATGCCACATTTCTCTTGAAAAAAATATGGCTTCAGAGAAATAACGGCCAAAAGTTTGTTCTATACATAACTTGGAACATTGTTTTATGTAACCGTTTAAAACGACCATTCCATGATATTTGAATAAAACTAATAATGAAATCTAACAAAGATCAGTACATTCCAAACATATTGTAATTTGAAAAGGAATTGCACAAATGTATCAATAGGAATCATATGCAAAAAAAAGAACGCTACAACACACCTGTGCGGAAGAGAGAGAGAAGCTTGGCTCAGTCTCAAAATCCTCTTGGACTTTTTCAAGGAAGTCCACGTTGTTACAAATGAATAAGCTCTAGTGTATGTGAATGCTTTTAAATTTCGATGAGTATCTGATTATAAACCGATAATGTAAAATAATAGGTTGTTTGTTATTGAACCTAAAAGAATTAGTGTGCTGGCAATGAGGGTTTTTTTTTTTTTGAACTGGGGGTAAAGGGATAAATAATTTAACAGAAAAAGTACATTCCTGTCCTAATAAAAGAAATGCCTGGCTGGAAATATGAGTGGATGTGCTAGGCCTCAGGCCTTTGTTCTGGTTTCGCATATCAAAGTATTCCCAATTTTCGCTAAATATTTTATTTGGGAGATTAGGTTTATTACTGCTTATCTGAATCTAGGCTTTTAAATAACATTTTGGAGAATATAATTCAAGTCATTTAATTATATATCTGTAATACCTCTCCGATAATGTACAATTAAGTTGTGTGCACTTATGCAATTCCCCATGGTAGGCTACCAGAAGTTTAACCAAACGTGGTTTCAGAACGTTAATGCGGTTTTTAACATGTAACACATTATTGTCTGTAGTCGGCCGTCTCGCTAGAGGGCAGTCTTCCCATCCACATCTAAATAATCAACGGACGCTCGGATCTGTTTCCTAGCTCATGTGTTAACTTTGTAATCAGCATCGGTTTGTAGGGTATAAGTAAATATGTGGCTGTGTTGTGTTTTGCAGTGAACTATTAAATATGGGCTGTGTACAAAAACACAAAAACAAGGAAAAACCAAAAAAAGGTAAAATCCATCTTTAGAAAAACATTTACCAGTTCACGTCAGAGAGTTTTTAAGTCGGAAGAGAATCTTTGACTAACTCAATAATGTTACTTTTTACAAATAGAGGCCATTAGATTAATAAGTCCCTGTATTAATCATTCTGCCTGTTTCTGTCATCAAAAAACTTTCCATAACTAGTTTAAATCTGGCTAGAACTAGATAATTGACTGGTAGCTGCATACTTAATTTACTTGCCTAGTTTGGTTGGGAGAGTCTTGAAGTCTTCAGCTATCCTAACTAATGCCCCGAAATGTTGCATTCTGCAATAATTATGGCTTTGTGCAGGCACTATAATGGAGTACCATATCATTTATAAAGAATAAGATGTGACATCATACCACTGCCCACTGATGACATCACTATGTGAGACAGAATACTTGCATGTGTGCAAATGTAATTATTGAAGCATCCATATTATTACCTGTTATAATGGTTTCTCATAAAGCTAAATAAAAGTCAAGGTGCCAAACCCTCTTGTTATCCTGCTATAGAAATCTTACCATGTAGAGATGGGCTTCAAGTACGGTATATACAGCTCCCTCCACTAATATTGGCAACCTTAGTAAATATGAACAAAGAATGTTGTAAAAAATTATATATATAATATCTGCTTTGAAATATCCTTGGCTGGTTGGCTGTTTTTAATTTGTTTATTGCAGCGTATTTCTGTTAAGAATGTAACCTTTCGCCAAAAATATCTAAAAGAAAAAATAAACTGCTGCCAAAATCTATAAAAAACAGTGAGTGAAAAGTCTGAGATATTTACAGATATCCCCGGTAACCTTACTTTAACCTTCTGCTACCTATTTATATGAGATCCCACACAAGTATAAAGAGACCCCCATGTTCACTTCATTATCACCACCCAAGGTGAGTAGGGGTTATAGCCGGTATGCAGGTATTTAATATTTCCATATCTGTTGCTATATAAAAGCCAGAATACGAAATGTTACATGCAATGCTCTGTTTTTAAGGAATTGTGGGCAGCGAAGAAAAGAATTGTGGCTGTTCAAAAAAACTAAAATTATTTTTATCCTAGATTTGTAACTCAATTAGGAATAATACAAAATAAAGGACTGAATACTACCATCTAATAAAAGGCAAAAAGAAAAAATATTTTTGCCTTTTTTTTTGTTTGCTTCCCAAAATAAGTAAAATCAAGAATGTGTTTGTTTGTTAGAGGAAAGTAACTGTAGAAATAGGTTATCTCCCATGAGAACTGGAAATAATGTCAGAACTGCTAGCGACAGAGACTTCAGTTCTTTATCCTGTTCTCTATGAGGGCATTCTATGTAAATCATGTTGGTCCAAACTGCATGTACTCATAATGCTCCGAGTTCCAACAGATCAACCTGGTGTCCTGGACAGTTCCTAATGAGTAGTTAATTATACCATTAAAACCCACAATATACAAAATTAACAATGACATGAAGAGACATAAGAGATACTGGTAGAGAAGACAGCTCTTGGGAGATTAGTGTCTTTCTATAGAGTCTTTAAAGGAACAGTAAGGTCCATTTTTGTTTGACTCTCTAAACCAGCAACACCCTTTCCCCTGCCTTTATATGAAACGCTCTGATAACCATGATGGCGGATTCATCTGTCTACCAGACTAGAGTACCAATGACATGCATAGATGGTGTCTGGGTGCACTCATGAACCCATTTTTGCTACCAGAGGATGCGCTGAGAGTTCATGTACCTGCATTCCCCGAGCTTGTGCAGGACTGTACATGCGCAGAAGTCGAAATGCTTCAAACGGAGGAATATCATCAGGCAGCCGGTCAAATTTTTCTACCACTGTCTAAGAGTAACTTATCCTGCAGCAAATCATGGAACATTCTACCAATAATCTTAATGCCCTCTTCTATTGCTAAAATGTCCCATTATTTATTAGAATATAATGAATTTGTTTGTACATTTCCCGGTACATGTAGCACAGCCTACTGTCCTTCGCGTGCCAGGTATATTTGTGTATACCTTTTGATTCCAAGCGGTGATGAGCAGCTAAGCCTGCCGTGGCTTTGAAATCCAAATTCTTTGAATTCTACCACGTGGAACTGATTTCTATTTTTTCTTTTTTTTTAATGACTTGGCTCCAGCAGCCATTCTATCGTGTATGCACATTCACTGGTGAATCAGAACAATAGGAGGTACAGATTCATTAAACATAAATTTGACCTTTTGACTTGGCAAATCCCTTGAAATGGCAGCAAACCAAACATGTTGTACTCATCTCTACTGCAATGGGGTGTTCTAGCACTCTCTGGGTTAGTGTGATTTGCTGTGTTATAGCTCTATAGAATGCACTGCCGTTTCTAATAACACAACCCAGCTCAAGTTGTGAAGTTGTACTTGAATTGGCAGCAGTTGATGAGGTCCATATGAACCAATAAAGAAACCAATAGGCCAAACACTACAGTCAAAATATGTTAGATTACAAAGTAAAATAACAGAGAAAATGCACTTCTTCGTCATCAAGGAGACAAGGATGAGGGTAACGAGGACTTTAGGCAGAAGCTATACTCAGACACTGGATTGTGCCGCTTCTATGATCTTTCTGAGCAGTCACTTTTGAATGTGTGTTGAGTACAAAAAAGATAGTTGACTGCCGCTGGGTCATTTGTCTGGGATGAATTTTGCAATTCAGTGGGACTCCGGGGCAGGTAAACAGGGGAAGGGGTTTTTTTATTACCTGAGTGTCCCTGAGTATGGACATATATATATATATATATTATATATATATATATATATATATTATATATATATATATATATATATATCATATGTATATGAGATATTCCACCACTTTGGTACTGCAGCTTCTGTATCATTGTAATGCTTATAAGCTTTATGATTGGGTGGGTGTTGATGTTAGTTGACCTATAAGGTGTAAGAATTTAGTAACCCATTTAGTGCCAGAGCAGTGAAAAACACATTGCTTTGCAGACAATGTATATCCTAGCAAAGTGCCAATCTGAGGTCACAGCCAGAGACTAATATTTCATGTAACTTCACTTTTAGCATCCTCATTACACCCAAAAATTGATTAATTACCCTATCTTGTTTCGCATTTACTGAAAAATGTATAGTGCGTGAAATAGGATCAACACGGGAAATAGATTAATAGAGAATTGCCGTGTTTCTTCTCGGAAATAAAAATCCGATTCACTTTAGTTATCTCCGTCAGTTAAATAAAATAATTGGCTGAAAGACTGACACTAAAACCCGGTGGAAAATGAAATAGGATGTGAATGAAACGGAGAGGGTTAGTAATTCACACTCATACTGTGTTACTTGTTATTTACATTTCTGTCTTGTCTTTCTTGCTCCATTACTTTTTGCTTGATTTGCTGTGTATGATTAACTGCATCTGGCTTTCACTGCTCCATCTACTAATTGTATCTGGCTTTCTTCTGTTTATAGAACACTTTGTAATATCACATTACTGCGCCGTGCCTTTTAATATGGTCTCGATGGGTGGTAGAATACTGTTTTTAACTTTCTTTAATTTGTAGGTTATATTACCTAGGAAACCCAGATAGTACAGAAGAACACATTACAGATCTTAAAAGTGCATAGTATAAGGAAAATAAAAATAAAACGTACCGGTTACAGTGTAATCTTGCGAGCAGATCCTTTTTTGCTGCGTAGATTATAGGCTCTGTATAAATAATAAATGTTCGTTGAATTTTGCTTGAAAACCTGTATCTTTGCTGATTCAGTCATATTAATTGTTGTTATTATGACCCACAATTATGCATTAACTAGCTAGAATATGATGAAATACCAGTTTTGAAAACATCTTTTATTGATACTGTTTACTGGAGGAAACACTCAGCTAACTACATTGATTGCTAGCAGATAATTAGCACCAGACCCAGAGTTTTCGGTGCAACTGATAAACCGTGTCTTTGGTACGTACCCCCCGCATGCACTTATTTTCTAATATTCAACGGGGGGACTTGGTGGCCTCCATCAGCTCAGCTCTAGAGCTGGGTGAAGTTTTCTTCCTGTAGGAGTGCTTGCTTATACCTTGCGACTTTTCTATACTATTAGTATTTATTATTTATTGTTTTTATATAGGGTGAACAGGACAAAACAAGTAGTATGTAACGTAACAATTTGACTTACAGAAGCAACAGGTGAGCAGGGCCAGAACACTTTGCCAGAACACCCGCAAGCAGTTCAAATATCTGCTTCATGCCATCACAATGAACGTGACGATAAATGTGATGATAAATGTGATGATAAATGTGACGATAAATGTGATGATAAATGTGATGATGCGCATAACATCATAGACCGTGAAAACTCCAGTTTAATGTTTCTTTGGGGTAGAAGTGAGATTTGTTTCACTTTTAGAATACGAGCAAAAGTTACTACCACTGCTTAGCACCATAGGCAGGGTCTTAGGTCATCTAGATGGTCGATGCCAGAAGAAAGCACCCAAGACTCAATAGAAATGTTAATTTCTGCTCTGCAAATTCAGTTTAACGAGTGCACCTTTAGTTGCTGATTACATATGACTGATTAAATATGTCCCATGGCAATTTATGTATACTTCAAAGGGATTGTGTTCTATGTTGATTTATATAAAAATATACAGATTATTTTTTTCCAATTGTAATTAAGATATCTTTTCTTCTGTAGTGCATTCAGTATTATTGTGAAAAAACATATTATAAGCTCCATATTTCCATTCTCAATACTAAACCTGAAGGCCTGCTGTCAGAGCCCAATCTGGAGCAAAATCATAGGGAATATAATAATAATATTGCATTATATTTTAATATGGGGAGATAAACATTCCAAGGATAAAGCATCCATTAGAGAAATTAAACAAAAAAAATGTCTTTAAAACCCTTATTATTGGGCTATTGGGGATTGCAAACATAGCATATGACAAAAGCTCTTTGTGTTTCCTATAATAACCGAGTAGAGTGCCATGCTTTGGACTAGCCTTGAAACAAATGTATTTAAAATGTGAATGGTACATTCAAAGTGATAGCAACACTATGTGACAACATCTAGATGACAACAAAGAGAAATACATTCTTGAAAGGTACCCTCCAGTCTCCAAGGTAGTGTCCCATCAACTACCTGCAACAGGGTCTCCATTTTCCTCTCAGCTCAGGAGCATATGAGATGCAGACAAGCACAGACCTCTGCAGTGTAAATTAGCCGGTTTACAAGAGGGATCTGAGATCTCTCAAAATGGCCCAGTGATGTCTGATAGCCCAAATACATCTTCTCCAATAATATGGCATTGTGGCTACCTTCCCTCCCTCCTAGGCCTTGGTCAAATCAGACTAGGATCTACATAAGGTCTGGTAGCCACACATACGTGCATGCACACACATTTTCCCTTACACATGTATGCCCAGGTGTACACATGTACCCTCACCCATACATGCTAAAGCACACACATACATAATTCCCACACATACATAGAAGCTCTACTCAGAATGAGACTGTCTGTGCTGGAGGATACACTTTAAGAATGCTGGTGATAACATAGATCAACATAGTTGTTAGAGTGCAAGGAGGGCCTTCTTAACCTTAATTTTGATTTCTTATTGTCATTTTCAGATTTTTGGTAAAAAGAGTATATTGGCCTAGCAGCCACCAACAGAAAAAATCCTCAGATAATTATTTTAATGCTTAACACTCGTATTAAAAAACTAGTTTTATGATAGATACAGCTATAGATGTTAAATAATAAAGATGAGCTATATATTCTGAATTCCATGTATAAGGTATGTCTGGAATGTTAAATGTGCGCTATGTAGTGGAGTGATATAGCCTTCATTCATCCTCAGTTTGCAAGGTTTGATTGGGTATTATATGTTGTATGCCATTCTGCTTTGATTCCTTTCTGAGAGCCCCTATGATCACGATCAAACTCTCTGAAATTTTATTTTTTTGAACGGCAGCTCTTGGCCACAGCTCACAGGGGACTGTCTATATCACAGCTTTTAGCATAACTAAGTGAATGAATTAAACTACAATATAGATTGTAAATGTGTTTGGCTTCAGCCATCTCCTTTCTTCTTGTCCCATCCTTAAAATGGCTGTCCAAACCAGTCAATGGCAACCAGGGAACTGAGACAAATATACAGGAACCTAATGAGGAAGAATAATCATGTGTAGTCTACCATTCATTAGTATACAATTAAGATGGGCTTCTACTTAAATATTCAAGAACTATTGTTTGGGTTTATTTAGTGTATTGAACTGCGGAATGTAGGATTGGAAAAGTGACAGATTTGCTTAAAAATTATTTTTTAATGTACATAAAAACATATTGCATGTTACAATTTTAGATTAACTTGATCTGGAAATATCATCATAGTTCTAACACAGTTAAGGTATTTTAAGGATATTTTTTCTACCTTTATAATAGACAATTAAGGAGTTAATCAAACCTTTACAAGTGTATGGTACCTTCACTAATGTAATACAAGGCAACAATTCAAAGATATACCTTATCTTATGAATGGATTTATTGTGTAGCTAATAGACATGTGGACAATAGATCGGGGGCCTCATTAAAAGGAATCAAATATCAAAAGTCCAGGATTAGAAATGCTAATATAATATGGGTCAAAATTTCTGAAAGCCTGAGTGACAGGGCAAAGTTAAGACGGATGTCTGATATTGTTAAGGATTGCTTTTGAACCACTGTTCAGGTTCTTCAATCTAAGGTGACTTTTTTTGTCAAACAATTAATAGCATTTTTTCAGCCATGTGAAATTTCTTTAAGCTCAGGCAACAATTTCCTTGAAGGAGCGATGTGGGAAAATTCCTTAGAGGGAACCATTAATTTATATACAGCTGAGTGGCTGCCCATTGTCTACAAAGACATCAAATAAATTCTGCATGGTAAGTATCTCAGATAAAATAATCATATGCTGTTAAAGTCAAATGAACCAATGCCAACTTTTCCTATCGTGTTATGTTGTTTCTGAAATGTGGACACATAATAGGAGAGTCCATAGGTTTCAGAAGTGACAACAGTTACGTGTAATTTTTTAAAAACATGAAAAATAAAGACTTTTTTAAGTAACAGTGACACATTAAATATTTTTTAAGTAATATTCATTTTTTTTACTACACGTGAGATTTTGGTTTTTTTTCTATTTTTTTCTACTTTTTCACTGGAATAATTCCTTGGAAGCAGAAATCGCTTGTTGAATTCACGATTAGCTGAGCATCGCCAGCCCCTGTGAGTTGTTACAATTCCAGTGATTCCAAAGAAGACTGAATCTACAAACGGACTTTTATTGGACACTTTGGGAACTTTCTAAATTAGTTCACCCTGAGAATCTTTAAATATTAAGCCTTTAATGGACCACGATGCGGATTCTATGCAGCAATTTATCAAATGTGTTAACCAAACGACTCTAATACATGTCCTCATGGAAACCTTGACTTGTCATTATTTAAAGATATACTTAATTGAGTGACACTCATTCGAGCAGGGGTATCAACCGTACCATACTGGAATCGAAAGCACCAATTATCAATGATATCATCAGATGTGAGTACAGAACGAAGGAGATCCTGATGTTGATGCAAAAACCCTGAGACTCAGGGGCAAACCCAAGTTCCCGGGGACGCAGAAAGTTTGCTG
Organism: Spea multiplicata; assembly: GCA_009364415.1. NCBI lineage: Eukaryota > Metazoa > Chordata > Amphibia > Anura > Pelobatidae > Spea > Spea multiplicata. The sequence continues at coordinate 56,671,825 of VKOC01000001.1, read as the reverse complement.
TGGGTTTTCCTGTGCCCATCACAGAAAGGCTGTGTCTGTTTCAGTCGGCCCCCGGTAAGACCAATTATCCCCACTGAAAATATCTGGTTTGCCTTGTTTCCTTGAGTAAACCGAATTAAGAAATTCAAACTAATTTATTCACCTGTAATAAAATGTCTTGTAACATGTGGAATTCCCATGGGTTCTATTGGAAATGCCCAGAATGGCAACCCTACTTCTAACTTCTATTCAACCTCTATTCAAGCATAGATATCCCTCGAACATATCATGTTAACAGCGCTTACATACTGGGGCTGCACAGGATCTCTTTAAAGTGGACTTGGTTTACATTCCTATATCTCTGTGTTTATACAGACACCTTTAAAGTAACCATTGTGGGTGAATCTTCTCCTTTGTTTTATGCATTATTAAGATTATAAAACGTTATTATTTCACTACTTGTGCTTTGATGTTCTGCTCTATGTTACCCGAATGTCCAAAGGCAGAAAACTAAACATAAAACGTAATAAAAATTGGACTTTCAGCAGGCAAATTTCCATGTATATAAAAATGCAACTCTAGTGCCAGGTATTTCTCGAACCATCATCCATTTTGTTAACATTTTTCTAATTTATCATGCGTCGCTAACCCTCAGAGTACTATGCCTATTGTAAATATTTAAGCCTGACTGTTGACATAAAGATAATACTGACAAATTGAGTTAGAATTTCTGCTGAGGATTCCTAAACAGTCGCAGTGTAGAGGAGCATTAAGGCCTACGCCGAAATCCAGGTTATGCTAAATTTTGTTTAGTCTACAGTTCAGTACTGGTCTTCAGGTTCATTTAAACTTTAACCCTTTGAGTGAGAAACTCTTAGGTCGACATGCTGGTGTGTAACGAGTTAAACTGCTCAGGTTGAACGCACATACCGAAAAACCTAAATTTTAAACCTAAATAAACTTTTTGTAAAAATAAAGCCATTATTTATATTTTAGCTCTGATACACCTGATTTCAATCTGTCTGTTTTTAAAATGTATCCTGGATTTTCCCATAAAAGATTTAGTTATCATACTTTTTTTTTAGAAACAGGCAATATGTTTATTTTCCTTTTCTTGGATATGATCATGTCACCCATGGTGTCAGATGTTTGTCTAATAAAGTTAGAATGTTTTATCGTTTTTCATATTCCAATTACTATGTATATATATTTTTATTTATTCTTTTTATTCAATGTTCTTGTTGAAACACAAAGTTCTATAAAGGTGGAAAGCCCTGTAACAATCATGGAGACCATATTTTATTATATACAGTATATGGATTGTATTGTTACATCTATTAGACATCTACTCCATCACTCTATTGCAGGGGTGTCCAACCTGCGGGCCTCCAGCTGCTGCAGGACTACATCTCCCATAATGCTCTATTGGATCAAATGGTGGACATTGGGTGGTAGCCACCATCCTCCACCTTTGCAACCTGAAGTCCGGAGATCGGTGCTCAAGGCAGCGAAGCAACGATGAGTAGCCAAGGAGCTTTTTTACTTCCTTCTGTCAAATGAAAATAGAATGTTGCGTGGCGGACAGTCGAAGACCAATATTCCCATGGCCCGACGCAATTGACCCAAGAAGTGGGGTTGCACATATGGTTTCCCTGATCAACCCACAATTAAATTATATCGTAATATATAGTGAAAAATAGTTTTAGATTTATGTGGGTAAAGTTTTTAGCTGCTGTGCTTGAATTTTGTAAAAGGGATAATATACTTTTGATATGCTAAATGGTACAATTTTAGAGAGCTTTCTCTTTATTATTAATATTTATAAGTTTTTAAGATATTGAACAAGGATGACATCACTGTTTTTTTATGTCATTCAACCTTGTTTCACTGGATATGGGTAAAATGTTTTGCTAATAATTGAAACATTTCCCAGGGGTATTAAAATCTTGAAAACAAATGGGAAAAGATAGTTTTAGTCACTTTGATTATCTGTCTTAGTATAAAAGGACGCCACCGATGTTAGGAATGAACAAAACATATAACAACAGTCAATTGGACATTGCATGCTAAGAGTTTGAAAGAATGTTTCTGTGTATTGGAGATCCTTTTCCATACAAATGCGAAAATAGTTGGAGTACAAGCCCTTCTCATTTTTTTTATCACACAGAAACCCAGTAATTAAGTGTGACAGAAAAAACGTATGTCCATAAATTTCGGCCCACCGCACAATGCTGATCCAGCTGGTGATCCTAAAGCAGGTGCAAAAAGAAAAACACTAAGGAGCAAATGATTCTTCAAAAGTATTTTTGACTCCAAGGCGGAGATCGGATTCTCCTTTGATCAACGATAAACCAGCATTTATATCATTATCTTTTATTTTTACATTTTCATCCTTGCTAAAAAGACTCAGTGTCACTGTAAATGATGTTCCTTATTATAAAGAATATAAAAATTAAATACGTTAATATGTAAAACAAATTGACAGAAATATACTAAATTTAGTGTATGGATTTTGTAGTGTGTATTATGTCCGATGGTGTGTGCTTTATTCTTTAATGGATCCTTCTTGCCGTATAGAAGCCTTTTTGCTCCCCCTTCCACCAAGAGGTCTCTCACTGCGGTTGATATACTTGATGTGTTGTTTCTTTCTGATTTTTTCTTAATATGCTGGCTGAATAATGTTTTAGGATTTTTTTTTATAGGCCCACTGTTTTCTTCTACCAATCTCTCTTGCACTTTTCCAGCAAGTTTTACAAGTATTTCTTCTGTTTTCTTCCATCCAAAGAAATGAAGATACAAAACACAGAAGGCAACCGTGCAGTACGTACTTTTAATATTATTAAGACAGAACCACTTACTGCTCACGTTAAAATCTAGCTTCATTAAGATTCGTACGGACATTTTAATAAAATTTCCCTGTTATTTGCATTTATATTAATTCATATATCTGAAAATGTGATGGTACCCCCCCAATGAGCCAAACAAAAACAAATGAGAAACTTTTGAGCATTTGAATATCAGTTTTGGCACCATAACCTCATCCTTCCTCTTCTTAACTTAATCACTTGGAACATGCCCCAGATATTCTTGGATGTCATCAACACTCAATTAAGTCTTGTTGCATTTTATCATACTTCTCACTGCCAGATGCCATCTCTCTAAAGAACAGATGCTGCGACACAGCTGCCTCAGAACACCTTAAACAATGAATGCAGATAATAATGTGCTTTTTTTTTCTATATTCTTTTGAATTTTTTCTCCCTCATTTTTTCTCTCTATGCCTCTTTTCTCTTTCTTCACTCTCTACATCTCTTTTTGTCTCTGTATTCCTCTTTCTTTACCCTCTCCTTTCCTGTGCCCTCTTCCTTTCTCCCACTCACTTATCCTCCCACTTTCTTTCTCTGTCTCTTTCCTTCCTTTGATTTTCATTCTCCCCCCTCTCTTTCTTAGTCTCTTAACCCTCTTTCTTGCTTCTCTCTCCCTCTTTCTTTCTCCTGATTTTCTCTCTCCTCTCTGCCCTTCTCTCTCAACTCCTCTTTTACTCAGTCCCCAGTTTGTCTTTCCACTTTCTGTTTTATCTTTCTCTCCCTCTCTTTCTTCATTCTTCTCTCTTCATCACTTATTCTTCCTTTATTCCTTTCTCAACCAATCCCCCTTTATTCTTCATTCTTTCTCGCCCTCTATTTCCTCATTTTCCACCTCTTTCCATCTATTTTGTTCTTCTGTCTCTTCCTATTCTCTACTGCCCAGAGATCCATGGAATCTCAGTACTATAAAATAAAAAATTGAACTTATTTTTGGGGGGAAAAAATTGGAATTTTGTCTGAACCTAATGGTCAGGAAACTAGCTGTCCGTAAACGAATGTGTAAAAAACGAGACAAAAAATCATCCAACTCGATTTCCTCACTGTGTCTATTAATAAACATTATAGATATATACATAAAACATGATACATTCTTTAGTAAGAAAGCCTCCCAGGTGAAATGCATCAGATTTACTTGGGATTTGACTGAAAGAAGGGGTTTGTAGTTAAAGTATAAAATGCTGGTATTTGTGTCTTAATATCTCTTTCAATATGCTAAGGAAAGCCAATGAAATCTGATTAAAAAAATTACTGTAAATGGTAGAAATCTTTGGGCTAATTTGATTGACTGATACATTGTGTATATGAATCATTTTCTCATTGACATCTGGATAAAACCTTGGCAGAAGCAAAGCCACGGAATTGAGTTGTCATATTTAGCACAGAGAATAGCTTAGAAAAAACAACTTTGAAAACAGGAACCTCATAAAAAACATTTAACATGGGCTTCATAGCCTGACATTGTAATCTGACCCCCCAGAGGTGACAGGAAGCCCTGGTCATGAAGAGGGTTCTGAAGGAGCAAACCAAACTTAGTGTCTCTCCAGTTTTCTTTAATTTCCCATGAAGATTGCACTGAAATCCTACCGGGCCTTCTACCTTCCATGATGTCTCTCTGAGCCTCTGCTGGTGTATATATATATATATACATAAAAAATAAAGCTTATATAATCAGATCATTAATGTATAGGAAGTAACAACAAGTGTTTATATTGTGGCGATAATGTAATTAATCATAAACCAAACAGATTATTAATGTGCCTAAAAAAAATTATGGAAGAGAAACAGTCTATGAATCATCTGGACAGGTACTTCAGTTTATATGCAGCACAATTCATTTTCCATCTTAAACAAGGAATATGGGTCTTGTCAGGATAAGTGAGAGAAAGTCTGGTGCTGAAAGACATGGCTAAAAGCATCAGTTAAGTGAACAAGTCATTTTCCACTAATTAGCTGATGCAACCATGTGTGGAAATTAACATAAGCAGTATATATATATATATATATATATATACATTAGAAATTGACTCTGTGTATAGCATGGTAGCAGTCATGTGCATACGTGTGAAAATCACGAGATAAGACTAAGAAAAGTATGGGAATGAAGCCGGATTCTGCCAGCCACATAATAAGGAACGAATTGCCCACTGTGGAAGACCCCTAACACTCAACATGATGGATCTAATAGAGATGTGTACCTAATATCAATGCCTGAAAATGGTTACAGTGTCTTTCTTTATATATTGGACAGGAAAGGGGTGGAAAGCTGGTCAAGAATGAGGAGAGAAAGGTGCATGAGAAGGTGTAACTGATAAGGGAGTGCAGCAAGAGATAAACATTGTGACGCTCTACTCCCACAGAGACAGAGCAGCCAGGTTTCATACCTTGAGTCATTAGCATACCTGGGAACTCTCCGGGTTTGCCCGGAGATTGCCGCGTGAAGCACCGTTCTCCAGTTCTCTGGGTCAAGACCCGAATCCTCTGGGTCGCGGGAGCGGGGTCTTGACACGCCCCGCTCCCCGCACATTTTCCCTTTAAATAGGGGTGTTTCCTGCTGCAGTCGACAGGAACTCCCCCGAAGTCAGCGGAAACTCCCCCAACATCAGCTCTGTCTCCAGAAATGCCTTATACCCCTATATGCCACTCTGGCATATAGGGGTTGAAAGGCATATCATAGGACAGAGTGGCATATAGGGGGGCAAAGGCATTTAAGGAGGCAGAGTGACATATATAGAGGGTTAAAAGGCACTTCTTGAGGCAGAGTGGCATGAAGGTGGTTAAAAGGCATATCATGGGGCACTTTGCCTCCAGAAAAGCCTTAAGCCCCCATATAACACCCCACGACTTACCACTGCTTCTGGTGTCTGGTGAGGGCAGCGGGTGGAGGCCGGCATTCATGAAGTTAAAGGGGCCGGTGTTCACCCCTTTTAAGACGTGGGACGAAGTGCTGAGGCACTGCCATAGGGCGGCACGGTGTGTGCATACTGGCCCCTTAACTTCATTAGGCGCCGCCGGCGGGAGGAGGCGGCCTGGGTGATGCTTTCAATACCGCTTGCAGCCGATGGTCTGCACAGGCCCATGGAGCGACCGGCCCACTGGGAAATTTCCCGGTATCCCGGTGGGCCAATCCGGTCCTGCGATTGGGTTATGAAACCAGGCTGTCTGGGCAGGGTATTGTTTGTTGATGGGATTAGTTTTGTCTGATGATTGTGGTGGGCTGATATGACAATTGCGGGACAATAGAAGCACTGTGTAGCTACGCTCGAGCTAGCCACAGTGCCAGCATGTCTTCATTATATTGCTGTTCTGCTTCATCTACCCAGATGAAGGGGTTAACGGTGAAGTCTCGGATCGAAGAAAGCACGATTAAGCAGGTGTACCCAGTCGGGGTATAGGTTGTCCCATCACACATTCCAACCTAAAACATAGCAAAATACCAATAACTTCTACATGCAAGGGCCCAAAGAAATGTAAAAACAAATCAAAGAACTCCAGGAGCAATTGAAGGAATCCAGCAAAATGGACACTTATGGTCCACTCCATGATGTGTAGACCTTTTGTAGGAACCTCTGCCAATGAAATACTGCTCTTAAACTTGAAGGTATGTAGCAGTTTAATATTTCGCCAAAATAAACGCAAATAAAACATTAATTTTAGTTGGTGCCATTTATTCTTAACTATACAGAAAACACATGCTTGGACTAAACAAAACAAGTCGATATTTGTAATTGGAAGAGACAACATCAGTATCCTGTTTCTACCGTTTTATATTAGTTTGTTTTGAAAAATGTTACATGAGGTTGTGCTCTTAAAGCCGTATTTGATCTTATTTTTTTTTCTGACATTTTTTTTTTTTACTACGTGTCCCGAAAGTTTCATTCAGACAGACCTCCTTTTTAGGCGCCAATCTGGTATATACCCACTTCCCATCCCTTAGGGCTACTCATCCAAGTTATCAGTCATGTAATTCTGATAAGTGAACATAGTTCTGGTTGACTTTGATTTCTGAGACATCTGTGTATGGAAAGTTAATAGCTGGTGCTTATAGCAGGTGGTGAATAACTGGTTTTGATCTCGTGGTTTTGGACTGAGTCACTTTGTTAAGCTTTGATGAATCATTCTAGTGGCTTATTGGAAGATCAAACGGTTATAACTATTCGCTCTATGTTTGTTTTCCTATCACAGAAGCCGACTGCATTTTACATGTCTGTTGATCTTAAATTGATGTTTATAAGGCATGTTTCTGACCATGGAATACACAGCATTAACTAGAATAACTCTTTCATTTTTTCAAGAGTAATTTTTGTTAACATTTATATTTTAAGAAATCTGTGTGCATGCGCCCCTTAATGAGAAACCAGTCTTTAATCCAATTAAAAATATTATTTACTTACGTGTAGCATGGGTATTAATTCAGATTTTATTAATCCCACTTTATTGGGCTGTTTCTGTCTAAGCTTATGTTCATGGAAGTGGATGTCCATCCTGTGAGTTTTGTTTGCTCTTTTTCTTTCCAAAGATCTGTTGTTTTAGTTTGTAGATTCATATATTGGTCCAAATCTCCCACATCGCTGGGCACAGCGCACCACATTCGATTATTATTATGTACAAGCAACATCCAGAAACATAGTCCACTGAAACTGTGTATGTTGCTTGAAATATAAACATTTTCATATTTCCATATTTTCCATATATTTTCTATTTTTTTGTCCTTCAATATTCAAAATTTGTTAATATTTTCTTATTTTCTAGGTTTTGCTTACTTTCTTATAAAGTAGTACACGTTATATTCCTTTAAGGCACGTTGTATTGTATTAATGTAAAACCAGTGAAAAAGTGTTTACGAAGCTTACATTTCAAATTGATGCTCCAGTGATATATACTACACTATATGACCAAATGTATGTGGACAGCCCTCCTAATTATTGAGTTTAGATGTTTCAGTTATATCCATTGCTACAGGTGTAAAAAAATCAAGCACACATACAGCCATCTCCATAGACAAACACTGGCAGTAGAATGGGTCATACTAAAGAGCTCAGTGACTAAACATGGCACTGTCATAGAATACCAATGTTACCACAGGTAAGTTCATGAAATTTCTGCCCTTGCCCACATTTAGGCGCTATTATTGTGAAGTGGAGGCATCTAGGAGTAACAACAGCTCATCCACAAAGCAGTAGACCCCTCACACTCACAAAGCGGGGCTGCTGAATGCTGTCACCTGCCCCCATCACTCACCATGGATTTCCAAATTGGAAGTAATATCAGCACAAACACTAAGTGGGTTTTGATGGCTGAGCAGCTCCATACAAGCTGAAGGCCATTATGCCCAATGTCAAGCATTGGCTGGAGTGGTGTAAAGCCTCTGGACACTGGAACTCTGGAAGTGTGAAGGGCAAACTTGGGTTTGAGGGATTCAAGGAGAACGCTAGCTACTGGAATGCATAGTGCCTAATATAAAGTTAAGTGGAGGAAGGAAAGTTATTGGGCTGATTTTCTAGGTTGGGGCTAGGTCCATTAGTTCTACTGAAGGGTAATATTAATGTTATTACATACAGACATTTTAGACAATTGTATGCTTCCAACTTTGCCTGGAAAGGTTGTTTCCTGTTCAAGAACAAGTGTATACCAGTGCACAAAGCAATGTCCATAAAGACATGTTTTGCAGAATTTGGTGTCAGAGAACTTGAATGGCCTGCACAATCTTGTGGAAAGCCTACCCTGGCGAGTGGTGGCTATTATAGAGCGGGGGAATTCTATATTAATAGCCATGGTTTTGGAATGGGAAGTCCAACAAGCTCATATAGGTGTAATGGTGTAATTATATTCTGTCATATAACGTATGTAGCAGCATAATAAAGAATTCCACATTTCAAACATTTAGTGATAAAATATTTTATTGATTTCTGATTATTATACATGATAAACATAATTGCAAAGCGTAACTCATAACTGTTTTGAGCCAGACCACAAAATCAAATCTGAATCATTTTTTAGCAGTGTCTATATATTGGCTGAAGCTGGCTGGTGATGATAGACACAGCAGTAGGTACCAGATACATGAACATGAAGTAACACACACTCGCTCTTAACACCATACGCTTACACACATACACACTCACTCTAACACCTCACACTTACACACACATACACACATGCCCACGGCCACTTTAACACCATGCACTTACACAGACACAAACCTATTCTAACACCATTCAGTTATACATACACACACACACACACTCTAACACTATATATTTGCACATATATGATGGTGTGGAGATGTGATGGACTGGAGGGGAGATAGAGTGAAGATGTTCTAGTGTGAGTGTGTATGTGTAAGTAAGTGTGTGTATGTGAATGTGTGTGTAAATGGATGGGTGTAAGTGTGATTTGCAATGTTTGTGTGTTGGGATGAGTGTGTAAATATGTGCGTGCTCGTGTGTATGTTAGGTATTTGGGGAGTTATGGACAAGGGGCTGTGGGTCATGACTACCGGTAACCCAGATGAGGGAAAAGACAATATTTTCTGACACTATATGATACTGTAGCTGAAATAGTTTTTTATGGATACGTTCAGTATTACATAGTTTAACTGTCCAATATAGCTGTAAGGTAATGTGTTGGTTGATCCCACAGGACACAACACAGTACTTGAAATAAATAGTTAATCTTGATAGGAATCTTAGGTTTTAAATTTTATTTGTCTGGTGGAGTCTATTGAAAATTGCCAGGGCCATCTGCATTAAGAGGATATTATTGTTCATTACACTATATCAATAATACAGTGAGTACATAATAAAGCAGCTGTTATAGGAAATCCTCTAGGGCCATGAGATTTGTAACACAATCCAGGCTTCACATTTAGAATTATGTACAACACGGTGTTAGGGCTAAGACTGCAGCTGCAGCCGGGTGTTTGGGGACTGCGGACTGAGCGATCTGAGGCAAAACAGACAATAACTTGAAATATACAATGTAGGGTAACGTTGTGTCATTAAACACCTCTCATGAATCTGTGCCTGACACCTCTGGTCATATGTATGACATGGAACATTGAGAAACATCTAGAAACGGATGTAAGAAAAAAAGGTTACATTTCCTGCTGTGTTCAGCATAACTTCAAGGTACCAAAACAGTATAATGAATTTAATATACAGGTCTATTCAAGATGTCTTTATTATTTCGTAAAATTTCCAAGAACATATTAGATAAATCACAATAATGAGACATTTTGCTCATGTGTACACTGCAGGAAGTGTACCTAAAACATGAGTGACAAAATCATTGCTGGGAACGGAGGGTGGTCATGCCAACTCCTCACCTTCTGCCTATTCCCTGCTCATTTTCACCTGGTTCCCCCACCCCGCTAATGGCTAAAAGTGGCCAATCCTACCCCTATGCACAGCTAGCCTGTGCCTACGCAAAGCCACTTCCCATGGATGTAGTGCTCCAGGTAATCATACAATTACCCTCTGGGCTGCCCTCGTTTGAAGATATTAGTCCACTGGCTGAAGTATCTTCCTGTGTTTTACTTATAATTCCGCATGTAAACGCTGGAAGCTACACCCTGGCTGGATCTTTAATGCCTTCTTTATGAATCTTCTATGGCCTTTCTATGATGCTCGTCTTGGTGATTTTGTTTTGGAAGCTCCATACTTCCCAATGAGTTGACTGCAATGCCCTAAATGTGAAAGGGCTTAGAAAGAAAGGGTGAAAAGAAGCTCCTTAATCTGGCCTTCTCCAGGGCATATCTTGTTTTCACATATTACTGACCAGCCCCAGGTGGATTTGCAAATAGCTATCAAGAGCTACCAAGAGCTAAATGATTGGAGATTACGTAGCTTGCATGCTGTATACTTCGGAATTGTCAAACAAGAAAGGCCGTACTGGGGAAGAAAAGTGGCCCTGTCACTTTAAGGCCAGTTGCTGGTAAATTACATACGTCAGCGTGCAACTGTGTGCATCTAGCCCGCTGCCGCACATTACAGCGGATCTGCAGCAATAGTCAGTGGTCTACTCCATCTGGCACTGGCCCACCTGCCCGGGCCTGCAAGTTGGTATTTCAAAATCATTTCTATACCTTGGAAATTTGAAGGCTATGCTAGCTTTGCCTCATGTGGCTTCATGATGGGCTGGGGTTAGATGCTGGCCCCAGATAGCCTATAGTGGGTTGGAACTGAGCACGAAAAATGGGAAAGTGGCCAAGAAGTAAGTGGGACGTGGGCAAGGAGTGGCTGTGAGCAAACGTTCCTCCTCTGCTGGAGAAAAAAGAAACTGACTGAAGGAGATTCAGGAATGCATCTCTTCACCCAGAGACTCCAGATTAGAGACTGGAGATTTCCCAAGTATAATCATCTAATTATTATTATTTATTACAAATAATAGAATAACGTGTTTACTTCGGTAAGTATGAGGAGCAGGGCAGTGTTACCTCATGGATATTGCACACAATTTGTGCCAAGGTGCTGTCAGGAAAAGCAGGTGTACGCCATATGCCATAATTATGGTATGTGTTTCAGAACTGTTAGATATGGAAACAAGCAGATGTTTTTTATTATTGACTCAGACTTTGTTTGGTCTGCTCTGTCAATGTTTCTGTCATACTGGAATGACAGAAGTTGGTTCAAAGTTAGCCTGGCACAAGCGCAGATGAAAAGTATACTGAGGATAATTATTCTACTAAGATGTTCCAAAACAATTAATATTATATATATATTTACTCGAACAACAAGTTAAGTAGACTGAGAGTGATACTATCGTTTTCTTTGTTGTTCTTGAATTTGGACTGGCCATTGCATTGAAAATGCCATTGTAATAGCTACACATTATCATGGACTTTTTGCCCCCCAAAAAGTAACCAGCCCAGTGCTCAAGTAGTTTATGCAGCCACCGTTTAATGTGATGATCGCTGAGCACATCGTTCCATGCTGTGATCACTGGGATGCTGATAGACACAATGTAATAGTGCTTAAACCAAGCACAGTTCCACATTAAGGGGATGCCAAATGCTCTGTATTAGGGATCCCTTATTGTAATAGGGACCATGCAGGGTCTGTACCAAAAAGAATTGAAGAATTGAAGAATTACATTTTATTAATTTGATAAATAAAATAAGAACATGTAAATGGGGATCCTCTGTTATGTTACCACAACATTACCAGGAGGTTCCCTATAGTTTTGAGAGCGATCAATGGGAGATAGAGATATTTAAAACACTAAAATACAATAAATAAATACAATTAAAATAAAACGTGAAAGCATTTTTTTTTTTAAAAGACCCACACTTTATCTTGCCCCAGCCTCATACGTCTTTTTAATAAAGGGGTGTATTTGCTTCCCTTATTTTTCCTTATTTAGTAAATAAACCATTTTTTGGTAATCTGATGCCACACTTCTTTGTGTACTGTTTGATTGCCAGGGGGTAGAACGTCAGATTTGAATGATAACCATTACATGTAAAGTTGCTTGAATTGTTTTAAGGTATTTTTCAAAGGAAAAATGTTCCTATTGTCACATTTGGTGCACTTTACTGTTAAAGAGATGAACTTTGCATGTGATCCAGAATTTGTATATATTTTTTCCTGACTTTTTTGGCATGTGCTTTCTTTTTTTCCTGTGTGGTCCTTTTCTAGATGATTTTATTAAAGATGATGATTTTCTGCTTCTGCCATTTTTCTGCTTTTCAATGTGAGCTTCACTAACAAATCATCTAACAGTTTCATCTTTTCTTTTGTAAACAAGCTGGAATGGTTTGTGTGGTTTGCAATTACCAGGGAAACATGTCTTTAATTCACTTGGCATCCTTTCCATTACTATTGCTCTATCATCTACATAGTAGCTCAATCGACTTTTTACATTGTAGTGAAAAACATCTCAGTAAAATCTTGGACCTAAGATGTCTGGAGTAAGAAATGTCTTTTAAAAATGCCGGCACTTTTAAAAACCTGAAATAAAAAGAAACCAAATGCAAGGTGTGAAAGCAAAAAAAAATCTAATAAAAAAAGCTTCACGAGGAAGATGGAGAATCAGCAATCTGCGTCCCATTTGACAAAGTTATCACTGTTATATATAAAACACCATGCTTGTTTTTATTGTTTTCAAGCCAACGAATGGCACCTAATTCTTATGAGTTATGCAATGTATACAATGTTATCAATGGAGTCAACAGAACAAGGTAGTAATGGATGTAGCGGGTATTTGCCCACTAGACTTTCTTAATCAGATAATTTCTATTTGGCTTTTATTTGTAATTCCGCTTTTAGCCACTAGGGTGGGGAAGGGAGCAAGGAATTTAAGCAGAATTAGTGTCCTTTCTGTGCTCCTTCTCTTAAGACCTCGCGCCATACATACAGCATTTTTAGGTAAATGGGTAAAAATAGAAAATGCAAACTAATAATAATGCATGTAATATGTTTTTTGATCCACTATATTACCTCTCTATTGTTGCCCACAAGGATGAAAGTTACCAGTTGCATTGTGTGTTAAAGAAATATTAGATCAGCATGCTGGTTTCATTTGCATTATGACAGTGAGTGATTCTTCAAGACATCTGAAACATCTTTGCATGTGTTCTTTAAACACTTTATTAATCAATCAATAGCTTTATAATCCGACTATGCAGTGGCTAGCCACAGACCTGCTTCCGATAAATGGTTTCACTCATAACTGCTAAAATGATCAGAAATCTGCTCTAATATTTTAACCATTTAATGACTTGGGTAGATAGACGGATTTTTGTGTATTCTGCATACATATAAGAGGATAATGTTTTTTCTAGTTTGGATGGGCACCATGGACTTGATTCAGTGACCCTGCTTGACCCTGCTTGGTGTTATTGGTAGTAGGAAAAAATGCAGCTATCTGTCTAAATATGTTGTTGCAGATTGTAGACTGAAATGGCTAAAAACATAATACATTTAATTCAATAGAAAATGGCATTTCAATGTCGTACACAGAGATTAGTGAATTTCAAATCTATACATTTGAATGCATGCACTGTAGAACGTCCAAATCAGGGCAAATATAATTATTTTTAGTATCATGTACAATTCAGAAGCTATATTCATATCAGTTTGAACCTGCAATAAGCCATTGGGCCAAAGTCATGATATAGGAATTTTATGATGATATTAGATCACAGCATCTGCAATGCTAGAGGTTGTCTTTAGCAAATCTAGGAATATTCTTCCTTGGAGATTCCCTTTTCCCTGTATACAGGAGATGTGGATAAGGCAGAATCCTGGTTGTGGGAGGCATAGTCAGGCATGAATGGGCTGGGTAAGTGGCAGAAGTAAAGATTTTGTTGAACCAGGTCATTTTAGCATTACCAGCTGAACCCATCCCTGTATTTTTTTTTTAAACAATTTTGATTGACCTTTTTCAACATTTTCCAAAGAAACTTAGGATAACGGAAGAAGGCAATTTACACATATGATTACAATTCAGATCGCAAAATAAATCTAAATACTTGCAATGTAATAAGCAGAAACAGAGGGACCACACACACCATATCATACAAAATGTGCTATCACAATACTCGTAAGCTTTGAACACTTATCCCTAGTGAGCAAATGTCACCAAGAGAAATTGGGAGAAAAGCTTTTCTAACACGCGTTATATACAATGCTCAATAACTACTAAGTTCTAATAATAGCATCCACAAATTGTATGCGAATATTCAAGTACGCCAGGAAGACTGAAGGGTTCTTGTTTTGGGAAAATCATGGAAATGGAAGTCAGCAAAATAATTTCAAATCACACACAATAACAAACAGGTACAAAAGGAGAGGAGGGTCCTGCTCTTACGAGTATCAATCAAGTTAGTGATTGAAGGGGAGGTGAAACAGTAGGAGAGGACTGCTTAGATGGGGAGTCGATGGAGTCAGGATAATCTGGTCATTCAGATGGCTTGATTAGCATGTTGGCTGAGAGTGTTAGGATAAAAGGTTGTACGCTTCTTGAAAAAGGTTAGGTTTTCAGAGACCTTCTGAAATTTGCATACGAGGGAGAAAATCTGAAGCAATGGGGACTCAAGAGAAAGGGTACAGCATTTGTGAAATCCTGAATGTCGGGGTGTTAAGAGGTAATGATGGTAGAAGGATGAAGTGGGCAGTTAGGGGTGTATTAGGATAGGAGGGTAGAGATGTAGGGGGTGCACAGTTGATAAGAGGTCTGTAGGTCAGGAGTTGACAATCACACATCAAAAGTCATACTGAAACAGAGAGAGGGTCCTGCTCTTGTGAGCTTACACTCTATTAGAGGTATAAGGAAGAACCCCTTTCCAATTATCTTACAGGAATAAGCCCCATTCTTCTACAAGGGTATAAGTGTATAGTTTCCTTTTGTAGCCCATCCTTGTCGAGTCTGATTTTAATTATGGGTAATGGTGAACCATACCGCTTACAAAATGAGATATCTTTTAGGTGTATGATTACTATCGTTCGCTCACGAACAATCCGAAATGTAGGAAGAGACCTTCTACGAAGAAAGGTTACCGTATAGTAAAATAATTATTAGCAGCATATATCATTATACACTTTAACAATATAATTTTACAGACAGAATAACAAATGCTTGAAACATGTAGCTCTGAGCTATTCATTTTAAAAGGTACAGTATGTGCTCATGCTGTTCTTTCATAAATTATATTACATGAAATAGAACCATGAATAATAGGTCATGTTTCTTGTTATCTGTTTCACTGTTATCCGTGCCTGATAATTCTATTATTTTTATTAATTCCAAAAGTAGACACTGTAATTTAATTTACAATTAATGATAACTCAAATTTCAGCCTGCTGGGGAAAAAAAAGTTTAAAAAGCTAATTTTACTGATGCACGCACAATTTTTGTTTGAATCTCTTAGGTCTAATCAGTAAACAGCCAGCAAATGTGATGGGCAGAACTCAAACTCAAGCTCTATATAACCACCTTACATTTTTACTTACGTAAGTTAAGATTTTAGAAGACATTAATTTTGGTGTTTTTCCTAAATAATAATTTTTTAAATAAAAAATACATTCAACTTGCATGCCCTCATCTGCAACTTGAAACTTATCAAAGATAATTCTGATATTATACATATATTCCGAGCACAAAGTATACAAGATATGAAGGTTATCGTCACTATAATAACACAGTTTTATGTCTTCGCCAAATGCAGCTCTAGTTCTGTTTCAGGAAAGTAAGGTTTTTTTGGGACATCCAATGGCTGGGGAGCACATTTACAATGTTCAGTGTAAATAAATGCACAAGAATGCCATATCAGGACATGCTGTCTAATGCCATTAAACATAGACTTATTGTATAACATACACATTGTATAACTTACACATAGGGTAATATTAGCAGTGTGATTTTAACAGACACAATTTATTGTAACATGATACAATTTGGAACATTTGTATATATAATGATCTTTTTATGTATTTACTTGTTTATTTTAAATGTATATTATGCCTGTCCATATTTGCCTTTTACTTTTTAGGCTTACTATTCCTTCTTTTCAGTGTGGTATTGTATGTTTTGCATGTGTCAATTTTAAATTCATTTTCATCACCAATCCTCTGGCCTATTGTTGTTTCCTTCCACTCCTAATCTTTTTGTCCGTGTTTCTTTACATTTTGGTGTGGATTATACCCTTGTGATATGATCATCACAATAGTCGTTCTCTGACAGGGACATAACTAATGTTGAAGAGACACAATTTTCCAAAGATTTGTGTGCTCTAAAAAATGTAGAATTCCCTGTTCACTCACAAGACCCCCGGGGGGGGCTTGTAAGGGGTACAGAGTGGCAGGGTAAGGGGTACATGGTCCTTTGGGCCACTCTAAATTGAACATTCTGGACAACTACGAGAAGCCTGTTCCTGCTTGCATTTTGCTTGTAGATCAGCATAAGATTGGCTAGAGTAACAATGATTTTATGCAGCATTGTAACCATGTCTAGGGTCTTTCTGTGCTTCTATTACAGGACCTTTTTTTCTGTGTATCCCCTTTGGTGAATTTATGTTGCACAGGACTGGTCACTATGTATGTTGTGTTCTCGGATCTTGGTTCCCGCTGGGTGAAATGGTCCCAGTCATCCCATTCTCACCAGGATCATCTGCCTCGATGGTCTGACATCGAAGCAGGAAGGTCTAAGCCTCCTTCTGCACAGTTCTCTTACTGTTAAATAGTCAGCGCAAACCCTGGAGACTCGAAGGATCAGTAACCACAGTTTTTTGGCTAATTAGCACAGTCAAAGCTTCAAATATTTTGGAATACTTATTAAAACAAAACTAAAGAAAGAGATGAAGTATAATATGATATCATTCTTCCTAAATACTTATAAAAGCCACTGCTTACCTGGGGTGCATTTCAGTTTGACATTTGGGTGATCTATTTTAAATGCTATACATACATCACATGCAAACAAAATGTTGACTGTATTTCACCTGAGTAGAATTTTAATGTCAGCTTAATAAATAATATGTTATAAGCACTCAGACATGGCTATACGCAGTAGTTATCTGTTATGCAGCTTTGTTTTGGAAGTACTAAGTCCTTCTGCTATTTGTAAACCACAGCCTTTAGGGTTTATTCACTGAAGGGAGGTGTTCTTCATTTACTATTTGCTACGATGGGCCAACACCAGGAGGTTTCTCAGGCTGAGAAGGGCTGAGCTGGCTCTGTATAATGCATAATTCAATGGCTGAAGCCCGGCGAAATATGACCATATGTTATAATGGGATAGCCAAGTTCATCCAGCAGCAGAAACTCACTGGTGTGGGACCTTCATAATGTACAGTGAAGTCACTGAGGTACTTCTCCTGCAAACTCTCCCACAAACTCTCCCTTTAGTGAATAGTCCCTCTAGATTGTAAGCTCAAATTGTTATGTTACATACTACTTGTTATGTCCACCCATTGTACAGCGCTACGGAATTTGATGGCGCTATATTAAAAAATAAATAATAGACCCCTTTTGTAATCCTAGAAATAACATGCCTCGAGGAATAACTTGATCATATTTTAATAAAATATCACACTGTTTTTATTGAAAAAGCAGTGTGTGGAGGGAGGATGGCGAGATTTGGCAAGGTGGCTGCACTGTATAGACATTTTGAAACAGGTATCATATCAATGATGTGCCATTCTGCTAAAAATATTTACGTGCTGTATGATTAAGTAGGACTTTGTGTGCATAAGTAAGTGTTATGGGTTTTAAGGAATGACGTGTTTGCTACTACTGAAGAAGAACATATGCTGCACACATGTTAATAAAAATGTATAACTGTACTAAGTATTAAAAATGAGGTAGATATATATGTAATTGATGAAGGGGATCCTATACCTTGTTTAAAGTAATGGATGAGTGAGCATGAGCTTTCCGTATTAAGGAACGCAACAAAGACTTCTCATGAAATATTAATCATTGGCACGCTGTAAGTCAGGAAAAAAAACACTATTAGAAAGGCAACCGGGAAAAGGTTGTCTCAAGCTCCTAGCCTTAATTCCAAAAATATCACAAGTAAAGTAAATCCCAATTTATCTCAGCAGAAAATCATACCAGAGCTAATAGTTTTAATATGAAATAGTTGAAAGAAAAAAAAAAGTTTGGATAATTCCATGAAGGTAGCTTCAATGCCCTACATTTCTAAATAAATCAATGAAACAATAGCATTAGTGTCTTCTACTGCTTTCAGCTACGTATGCAGTTGAAATGTATTTAAGTACATGAAGGTTCCCATGGAAACAGTCTAACAGACCACATGAAATGGGAATTTGTATTCCATTACTTCTAAAGTGATGTAAAACTGCAAAAACTGATAGGACCTGGCACTTTAAGGCCAGTAGCCACCATATAATGTAGGTGTGGCTGTCAACTACGTTTTTATACTCACATAGCGTGCGGCTAAATAATGGCGCTGTTGGCCAATGGCCCAATGGGCATTAGCCTGGTGTGCCTGATGGCGTGTTTATACCAAAACTGTATTTTGTTCCAGTATTAGAAACGCTATAGAGCTACATCTAGAAGTGTTAAAGTTTGAATCGTATACATTTTGGAAGAGAGGGCGTGACAGAAACATTTAAATACATAAAGGGATTTTATAATGTACAGAAGGTAAGTTTATTTTTCAAGGTTAATGGAAAAAAACATATATCCTCAAAATACATCCTCAAAACATTCAGTAATCTACCTATGTGCACTACTGTTCTATATCTATACTAATTCATGAATGTCTTCACCTGCCAACATCATTCAATCTAAACAGCATTTATTGAGAATCTATCAATTCAGACAGAACTCTGTGTTTCCCCTAGTTTCACCATTGATGGTGGTACAGTTTAACTGCTATAATTATATACCTAGTAGGACATTTACAGTGGTACAGCTTAACTCCTATCAATATAGAATGAGCCAGACATTGATGGTGGTACAGCATAACTTCTATCACTATACACAGAGCCAGAAATTGAAGATGCAGAATAACCCGCATTGCTATATACTAAACCAGACACTGATGTGGTACGTTTTCTGTACCACTGTCAACTAGATTGTAAACTCGCAAGAGCAGGGCCCTCTTCTCCTTTTGTGTCAGTTTGCCATTATGTGATTTTACTGACTGATTTTAACAGCCAACATGAATCTGTTGGCGCCATGCAAATTAATGCCTGGCCCAGTGATGCTATATCTACACCATTGCTATATACTGAGCCAGACACTGATGGTGGTACAGCATAACTCCCGTCACTATACACTTTCACACATTTTCTAATGCGTTCTTTCACTCTCTCTCAATGTCTCCCTACCTTTCCTATGTCACTGTCTCTTTTCCTGCTGCAGCTTCTTTTCCTCCTGTTCGTCTTCATTCTTCTAAGTTCTTCTTATTCTCTCTTCTTTGTCAGTGGGAAGCTGTCTGGTGCGGAATCATACAGGCACTGGTTGTGGCTTCCTTGATTAAAACGGATCCTTGATCTCCCCAACCGAGTCTGCTCCTGTAGCGGCAGACAGTATAGTCCGTCTATGGAAGGGATGCACACCCAAAGCAAACCTGGTGGCACCTCCCTGCCTGGTGGCAACTTTCAATAGGGGCAGTATTGTACCTCGGGGGGGGGGGGCTGGAGCCCCTATTGAAAGTTGTCTTAATGCCCAATATAAATTATCCTCAAAATAAAGCCCAGGCTTAGTTCCATCCCAAAAAACTGTTACAAATGTATTTCTGTTATATTCATGTTTAAGTAAATAATGGAAGCCCTACTGAATTAGTAAAACAATTGCTAATGGCTTTTCATTGGTCATTAAATAATATGTGAACATATTTCGTATATATTTGTAGACAAGATTAAAGAATATTTGATACCTTTCTGCCAATCCCTTAGCTTGGTTATTTTATATTTTAAAAATAACGTTTATGGAGTAAATTACAGAATGAGTATTTAAGACAAATGTCAGTATGGATTTTATTACGTATTTGTTTTCCATAATGTTTAAATATTTATTCTCAGTATTTTCGAAAGAAAGTTCATAATCTGTTTCTATAACAACACATTATACATAACCAAGGCATTAAACAGAAGAGTAATATAATTGGCAAAGGACAGAATTATGCAATTCCTAGATCTGAAACTATAAATTCCCCTACTCTTGGAATATGTCTTTAAAAATGAATTGTTTTCATTCATTAGGGAATGTAGACCCAATATTGGAAATACTTAATTCAAAAAGTCCACTTAGAAAGTGGCTAGAATACAACATCTACTAAAAATAATGATAAAGAAAATAATCTATTGTCAGGGCTTTACCTTGAACTATAGGACCTTCTATGTCCCAGATGGGATGTAGTTCGGTTCTGTTCCATGCTTTACTCTGCCTTTAGCTTCCCAGTTGCTTTTTTACACGTTCTCTGCATGTGCAAGTATTTGCTTTGGGTATCTTTAATGCTTTCCCTTTATGAAATTCAGTTAGATGACCATGGTCATGTCTGAGTCTTGTGCCTCAGCATCTAAATAAACCTGGTGTGATATCCTCTCTTGTATAGTAGGTAAGATGTTGACCTTTCAAGTTTGCTGATTCTTATTGTCATCGTCTTCCTGCTTTTTAACCTTGGCTTTCCAGTTTGACCTTACCTAATTGCTGCATACCATACCCATTCGGCCTTCTATTTCACTTTGAGTTAGGATATCCCTTTAACACAGAGAATATTGTCGGTGACAGTACCTGGATGCTCAACTAAAGAGGTATGTGAATATAACAGGCAGAAAGTCTGTACTCTCTGTAGCCCCCAGTCATCTCTGAATGTTTATAAGTGGAAAGAGTCTGTGGTATTTCAAATGTACCACTACCGACATTGGTGCCCACATTATGCCCCTTTGATATCTACTGCCCACTGTGAGCCTGCAGCACTCCTACCAAGAAATGCCAGCGATCCGTTTGCCTTGGGTCAGCATGGGTCTGATGGGCTCACCTAAGGTTTGAGTTGAGCCAGATGTAATTTGACTATCTTAACTCAAAACCATTCACTAACTAGGATATTAACTTTTCTATTTCCAAAATTGTTGCTGCTGTTCAAAGTGATTTGCATGACGTTGAGCTGGACATTGTGAAACTGGCCTCGGGTTAGGTCAAGTTGCTATTAAATTTGGCTCATACAGTTATGAGAGTCAACCCGAAGCTCTATTAGTCAAGCGGGCTGTAGAGAATTGACCTAAACAATTCAAGTGTCAACTTCACACAGCTGGGGGTTTTATAAAGAGACCCCCTGATCTGACATAACCGCTCTTTGGCTTTTGTAAAATTCCGGCAAGCTCACCCACCAAATAAATGTGCTAACCTTACCGAATTTACTAGTAAGGTGATCTTTAAATGGCACCTAACACCGGTCAGGCTAAATAAAATCGACAGCAGTACGTCTCCGATGTGTTGGAGAGGCTGCGGTCAGACTGCAGACCATAAGCATATTTGGTGGGATTGCCCGATGTTACGAGATGTTTGGAACACCATGAATGAATTAATAAAAGACAAAACCGGATTGCAAGTCGTATTGAAGGCCCAGACTGCTATATTAGGCATATTTCCAGCAGACTTCCTACAACACTTAATTCCAATGGTTAACATGATTTGTCTGATGGTCAAGTATCTCCTTGTGTGCAGGTGGAAATCCCCCCAAACTCCATCCAGATTTGATATTGAAAACAAAATTAATGAAATTAATACCCTACAACTTACGGCAAATAAAGTTCTGGGATCCATGAACTCATATGCCAGATATTGGGCTATTTGGAATGACACATAACCACATATAGCTAATTTTTATAGTGAGCATGATAAGTCGCATGAGAGAAAAGTACACACTAAACTACAATAATTACCGTAACACTTAACCACTTAACACCGAACACAAACTCTCAACCTGTTACTTACTTGGGTTAATATGCTCTTGTCATATTTTTGATTTTACATTGTTAGATGGGTTAGCATGTTACAGTCAGTTAATGGTGAGGTATTATGGAACAAAACAGTTTAAACAGATACATCACCTACCTTTGTTTAAATAACTTATCCGGAATCAATAAAGGGAATAGAAGATTTCTATCTGTAGAAAGATCGTCAACAAATGTTTGCCAAGTCACTGCATTAATATTGCACTAATGAACTCACTTTTCCCTTCTGTATTATTATTAAAACGTGTGTAAAATGTGATGTGCTAATTACTGACAATGTTTTCTTTTCTGTACAATTAAAATGTCATTTAAAAATTCTAATAAAAAGAATGTTGAACAAATCAGATTGCTGCACACAATAGATGTTTTCCATCTACTTGACCTAACTCGAGGCCAGTGTGACAATGTCCAGCTGAACAGCATTCAAATCACTTTGCACAGTAGCAACATTTTTGCAACTACACAAGTTAACATCCTAGTTAGTTAGTGCCGTTGAGTGGTTTTGAGTTAAGCTAGTCAAATTACCTCTGGTGCAAGTTACAACTCAAACGCTTAGGTGAGCCCATCAGACCCGTAATGAATTTACATTCTAGTCTACATTCCTTCTATTAGTATTGTTACTTTGGACTTGGGTTTAGCAGGGCTGGAGGACTTGTACCTTTTATCTGGTTGTACTGATTTTTTAGAAATCACTTGCCTTTTTTAAATTGGATTTGCTGATCACTACTGTCATTTCCTAGGGCGTGGAATAAAAGAACAGATAATTATTCTGTTATGGTAATAATATCCTTTGCTGTCAGGTACTGGATTTCCAACCCTCTAACGGCTCCCATCAGCCTTACGTAATTACCTGGTCTCATTGTTATTTTTTGTGAATCAGCAACATATGGTTTACAGGGACG